>CM038141.1:348995017-349134728 GCA_021437245.1 Aegilops speltoides | reverse complement strand
ATAACAACCTTTATTATGTAGTATGTTAGTTTTATTCTTCACCATCACAAGTTCGTACAACGCTCAATTTTCCCTTAAACTAAATGATCTCACATTTTTGTAAGCAATTTTTATTGCCCTTTTTGCACCGATGACAACTTACTTGAAGGATCTTACTCAATCCATAGGTAGGTATGGTGGACTCTCAAGCAAGATAGGGTTTAAGGGTTTTGGATGCACAAGTAGTATCTCTACTTAGTGCGGAATTTTTGGCTAGCAAAGATAGAGGCAAGAACCACATGTTGAAGGATCTATGGCAATATGACTTCTATGTGAATATGGACAAACATAATGTCGGGGGAGACGGCTGTGGCCGCCCCGCCACGGACACCTATGGGGCCGGGGCCCCTTGTCTGTGCGGTACGAGGGCGGAGGAGGCACAGAGAGCAGATCAAGGCGAGGCACGCGGGCGGGTTTTTACCCAGCTTCGGAGCTCTCCGGAGAGATAAAACTCCTACTGCTGCTTTGGTTTGTATTGAGCTCGGGAGCTTGAAGAGCTACCGTACCGAGCGAGAGTGACAATGGTTCCGAGCGTGGGAGTGGCTAGGAGTTGCCAATGGATCGAACCCCCCCTACGTTGTGCATGGGCCTCCTTTTATAGGGCAAGGGGTCACCGACAGGTGTCAACGTGGGAAAAAGGGGTAAAAATGTAAAAGAGGTGGTAGTTGGAACAAAGGCGGAACAAAGGCAACTACAAAGTGGTTTCTACCTACTTTGACAATGGGGACAACGACATTTAATGCGTCGCCGCCGACCCCAAAAGCTCCCGCCTGCGCGTCTCCGCTCGCCACGGCGATGGATTCACCACCGTGAAGTGCCACCGTACCCCAGGCTGCGCAGTTATCCGCCACGCTGCCCCTCGAAAGGCCCTGTATGCACGCTGGGCCGATGAGTGGAGCGCAGCACACAACAGATCCTTCCCGGCAAGCGCCTTGCCGGGTCTTGGTCTTGCTGGCCCGGAACTTGCCGCCTCGGGCCCTCGCCGACGATATGGCGCCGAGGCGGTCTTCTTCGATGCAATCTTCTGGTCTTCCCGGCGAAGCCTTCGCCGGGCCTCGCGTGGTTGATGTTACCTTGAGCCTGGAACGGCCTTCCCGGCAAGCTCCATTTGCCGGGGTCTCGATCTCCTGTCTTGTATACTTTGTATACCTCAGTTGGCCTTCCCGGCAAGCTCCTCTTGCCGGGGCCTTCGTCCTATTGGTTGGCACTTTGTTCTTGAATGGCAGAATAAGGCATGGGGAGGTTTTGTGGACGCCGCAAGCCTCGCCCTGGGCGAAGTGCTGCGATTGTCTGCAGACAAGTTCGGGTACTAAGGTACCCCTACTTTAGTACACCGACAGAGCCCCGGCTGGGCCATACACGGTGCCGAGCGTTGTTGGGCCAGCCCAAAAAATAAAGGCACGGCACGCTGCGGCTTGGGACCGCACGGGTCGGGCTCGCGCCCACCGCGCCCCCCTTGCAACGGCACGCGTCGATTGCGGCGTCGTGGGAGACGTGGGCGGCGCATGCGGTCTTTAAGGCATCCACTCCCGTGATCGTGGTGCAGGGCGCGGTCACTTCACCCGCCGCCCAGCCCCACCTTTTCGCCACGCTGCCCTCATGCACGGGGTCGGGCGGCAATGGTGGGAAACCGAGCCACGGGCGAAGACGACGAGTCGGCTCGCCCCTGCCCTCCTCGCCTCCTGATTGGTCGAGCAGGGCGGTTGAGCCCCCACCTCGCCCTTTAAAAAGGGCGGAAGGGGAGCGCAACAATCTCACACTTTCTCTTCTCCCTTCATCTTCAGCTTCTGTTCTTCTTGCCACCATGGAAGGAGGGAAGCCTAGATCTTCCACGGTTGCAGCGAGAGTCGCCTCTAGGCAGCGCACCTCTCCCTATCCCGCACCCGTGGCGGCGGAGCCGGCCACGAGGGGGAGAGGGAGGGGACGAGGCCGCGGACGAGGCCGAGGGCGTGGTCGAGGCGGTTGGGGGAGAGGCGGTCGTGGCGACGTGCCTCCCCCGTCTCCTCCGGCGAGCCCTGTCCATGACGCGGTCCACACCGGAGACGCACTCGGAGTTCTTCGCTGTTGCGCTGAAGCGCCATCGCCGTCGTCTCCGGCCACCGCCCTGTTTGCGGACGCGATGGGGCCGGATCCACCCGACGTGGTGGAGTTGCGCGATGAGGGGCTGCGGATCAGCGGCACTCGAGTGAGTGTCGTGGTCCCCAGCCCCGGCGTGATGTTCTTCGACCGAGGGTGGAAGACGCTCGCCGGATCCATAGCTTGACGGCGGGTTTACCTCCATTTCGTTAATGGAGGGCGACCTTCTCGCCGCCAAGGTCTTCGGGAATTGGGACCCGGCGAGATGCTGTGTGGACAGCTCCTGATAGCGAAGGCTCCTCCTCGAGCGAGAGTGGCGAGGAGGGGAGCGACAGCGACGACGAGGGGATGGCGGGTCCGACTAGGCGCCGACACCGCTGCCTCAAGGCCACCGGCGACCCCATAGTCCGGTCGCCGCCTTCAACTCCCCGGGCCGCCTTCTTGGCGGTGGCGAGGGAGGCTGCGGAAGAGGAAGAGGGGAGGGCGGCAAGGCCACATGCCGGAGCACGAGGGCGAGGAGCCCTTGACAGATGCCGACGCCCCACCACCCCGCCTTCAAGCTCGCCTCCCACGCCCGACTCCGCCAAGCTCTGGCCGCCCCGGAAGTTCTCTTGGTGTCTTCGCGCCTGCAGCCTCCGGGCTTCAGGACTTGTCGCCGGGCGCGCCGACGCTTCCCCATGCCCGCCACCTTATGCAGCTCCTGGGCACGCCACTGCCGCCATGCTCTCCCAGCGCCTTTTCTCCCCGCAAGCTTTCTTGCCGGGGCTCCTGACCTACCTCCTGAACTCCCGAACAGGAAACAGGAGAAGGATTACGCACCTTATCTTTCAATTTGTAAGCCTTCGGCCTTAGCTGTATTTGAAATCAGAATCCTCTCTATCATGTTTTTCATCCTTTATGGACTTGCACTAAGCTAGGATGCTTTTAATGAAAAGAGGGAATGCTTGCCGGACCGAGTCTTTTACTTGATTTCGTGTCTTGTATGTTCCACGCCTCGGGAGCTTGCCGGGCTTAACACGCTGCCGAAGCGCTGGACAGCTCACCGGGCGGTGTTGCTTCCGCAAGCAACCTTGTCGGGCTGGGCTTATGACGCTACCTTGCCGAGCAGGCTCGAAGCAAGATAGGGTGCGGCAGCACACTTGTGTTTGTTGAGCGGACTCGAAACAAAACAAGCACGCAATCGACCACGACTTGGCTCCTCCGCGTATGGGTCTTTACAAGACACGCCGCTCGAAGACGCAGCCCCGCTGCCCCGGTCCATAAGAGGATGCATGACGAGGATGATAAACTTATCTCGACTCGCAGCCCCGCAACCTTGGCTTGTCGGGGAAGAGTCTCGGCACTCACAGCCCCCGGCGACTCTGGCTCCGCCAAAATCCAGGTGCTGGTGTGTTCACTGGCTTCTCCTTGTTGCTGTAATTTTAGCCACGAAAACAGCTGAGACAGTACTGTAACGGTTTCATTACTTGCATGTATATGTATATAAACCTCCGCTGCACGATTTTGCAATACGATGCCGTGCTTTGCCCTTCGTATGTTTCAACTCTACGCTTTCGGGTAGCTTGCCGGGGCGAACACGCTTGCCGAGCGCGGGACAGCCCGCTGGCGGTGTTGCTTCCGGCAAGCAACCTCGTCGGGCCAGTTGCGACGCTTATCTCGCTGAGCAGGCTCGGAAGCAAGATAAGGGTGCAGCAGCACACTTGTGTTTGTTGAGCGGACTCGGAAACAAAAACAAGTACGCAACTGGACCACGACTTGGCTCCTCCACGTACAAGTTTCTCATACGAAGGGCATTTCACGGCAGGGTTCGCTATGTTACGCCCTCTGCTTCGTTGTATCCTTCGTACGTTTTTAACCCTACGCTTCCAGGGAACTTGCCGACGCGAACACGCTTGCCGAAAAGGGACAGCCACCGGGCGGTGTTGCTTCCCAAGCAACCTCGTCGGGCCGGGCTTATGACGCTTACCTTGCCGAAAGCAGGCTCGAAGCAAGATATGGTGCAGCAGCACACTTGTGTTTGTTGAGCGGACTCGGAAACAAAACAAGTACGCAACTGGACCACGACTTGGCTCCTCAGCGCACAGGTTTTTCGCACGAAGGGCAAAAAGCACGAGGAACATGACATACAAGAGCATGGAACTAAAGAACGTTCTGCACAAAAGCTCGAATAACTTAGCTTTTCCATTTCTGACGACCCGTCGGGGCCGCACTCCTCCCCCGATCCTTCCCCCTTGCATGTTCTCGACCTTACGCTCCCGGGGAGCCCGCCAGCGCAACCATGCTTGCTGAGCACGGGGCATCAGCGGCGCGCTGGCGGTGCAGCCCCCGGCGGGGAGAGCTTGTCGGGTTGGTTGCGGCGCGCTTTTGTCGCCGAAGCGGACTCAAGACTAACCGCGGCGCAACTCAACCACGAACCGCCTTTCGCTTCAGGTCTCTCATACAGGTATGGATTCTCAAGGGTACAGCTCGAGGGTTCGAGTCAGAACTTTTTTGCCCTACCGGTCGGGCGGACGGTCGGCGAGGCTCGATGCGCGCCCTCGACGGCGGTGCAGCACTCCAAGGAGGTGCGGTTGCCGGAGCGAGCACCAGAGCTACTTGCTGGATTTGCCCCAGCGGGCGGATACCACCTCCTGTGGTACGGCGCCGCTGGGTCGCCGCGTGCTAGGATGAACGCGGCGTGTCCACGGAGACCGAGGCGCGGTCGTCTGCCTTGTCTTGATCTCGTGGCGCCACAGTGTCTCGCCAATGTTACCTTCCGTCGGCGTCCCCTCCGCCTACCGTTGGCTCCGGTGGCGGCGGAAGAGACGCAGACGGGCCTCCAACCTCCGAAGCCCTCCTCTTCGGAGCCATAGCGCAGCTGTTGGCGAAGTTGCTGACGGAGTTGGAGAGGTTGATGAAGAGCGCGCCCGCGCGGTCGCCGGATCAGGTCCGCACAACCTCGACGCCCCCTACCTGGCGCGCCAGAGATGTCGGGGGAGACGGCTGTGGCCGCCCCGCCACGGACACCTATGGGGCCGGGGCCCCTTGTCTGTGCGGTACGAGGGCGGAGGAGGCACAGAGAGCAGATCGAGGCGAGGCACGCGGGCGGATTTTACCCAGCTTCGGAGCTCTCCGGAGAGATAAAACTCCTACTGCTGCTTTGGTTTGTATTGAGCTCGGGAGCTTGAAGAGCTACAGTACCGAGCGAGAGTGACAATGGTTCCGAGCGTGGGAGTGGCTAGGAGTTGCCAATGGATCGAACCCCCCACGCAGTATGGGCCTCCTTTATAGGGCAAGGGTCACCGACAGTGTCAACGTGGGAAAAAGGGTAAAATGTAAAATAGGTGGTAGTTGGAACAAGGGAACAAAGGCAGCTACAAGTGGTTTCTACCTACTTTGACAAGGGGGACAACGGCATTTAATGCGCGCCGCCGACCCCAAAAGCTCCCGCCCGGCGTCTCCGCTCGCCACGGCGATGGATTCACCACCGTGAAGTGCCACCGTACCCAGCTGCGCAGCCATCCGCCACGCGTCCCCTCGAAAGGCCCTGTGGCGACGCTGCGGCCGATGAGCTGGAGCGCAGGCACACAGCGCATCCTTCCCGGCAAGCGCCTTGCCGGGGTCTTGGTCTTGCCGGGCCCGGGAACTTGCCGCTCCCCGGGCCCTCGCCGGGACGCATATGGCGTCGAGGCGTGTCTTCTTCGATGCAATCTTCTGGTCTTCCCGGCGAGCTCCTCTCGCCGGGGCCTCGCGTGGTTGATGTTACCTTGAGCCTGGAACGGCCTTCCCGGCAAGCTCCATTTGCCGGGGTCTCGATCTCCTGTCTTGTATACTTTGTATACCTCAGTTGGCCTTCCCGGCAAGCTCCTCTTGCCGGGGCCTTCGTCCTATTGGTTGGCACTTTGTTCTTGAATGGCAGTAACAAGGCATGGGGGAGGTTTTGGTGGACGCCCGGCAAGCCTCGCCGCGGCGAGTGCTGCGACTGCCCGTGCACAAGTTCGGAGTACTAAGGTACCACTACTTTAGTACACCGACACATAAATCATTAAGTTGTCTTCCTTGTCGAACGTCAACAATTTTGGCATATAATATTTTGATGGGTGCTCACAAACACAAAAAAATTCCATGATAGTGTATTTATATGTGAATCTTCTCTTCCCTTATTAGTTCTATCATGTGTTGCATCATTGACCAATTCTATGTTTGTCAATCCACAACAAATTTTTCTACTTATACTTTTCCTTGTGTAATGTCATCACTTACCATAAGATCAGCATATGATCTTTTTCTTTTATTTCCTTTCTTTTTATTGCAGTAAGAAAGTAAAGAAGGCAAAACTCGAACTACACTTTATTATATGTCAGGACCCCGACTCAATGTCACATCGATCTAGCCTGTAACACCTCATATCACTTTGCGGCCTCACGCACGGTATCCTCACGGGTGTCGCCTTACCTTTGCCCGGGACCGTTTGCGCCTTTTGGCACACGTATATGATGGTGTCGCTAGCATCCATATGAAAAGGAGCCCGGGCTGACATGGCTAGTCGTAAACCCAAAGTGGCACAGACTTACAGGACAGCATCCATGACCCAAAGATCGAACGTGTCGGTCAACAGCGAAGCGAATCCAGTGCTGTAGCATCGGGCTAGCAGACTCGTGAACTGGCTGTAGCGGCTAACAGACTCGGTATTCATCGCGTGACATTTCCCAAGCGACGTATACAGAACGAAGAAGGACACATGCCGCCAGCCTAAGTGTTCCGGAGCAGAGCAAGCTACCATGGCTCGTGGAAACACTAGGAGACATTTCCGTAAGAGAGGCTACTAAAGATAAACAACTAGATAGTCGATCCCACACATACCAAGCATTTCAATAACATACACACAATATGCTTGATATGTGCAAATACAACATGGCATCACAACATGACTCTACGACTCAAGTATTTATTCATTAGGCCCGAGGAGCGAGATATTACAAACAGGGTCTCATGACCCAACATTGTGAGCATACAAATCAAACACATGCGAAGCTAACATGTCCGAGTACGACATCTACAAATGGAAAAGGCTTAGAAGCCCGACTATCTACCAGATCCTACCGAGGGCACAAGATCGTAGCTGAGGTATCAAGCTAAACGTCAAGTCCACGTGGAACTACTAGCGAGATCAAGTCTCTCTCGCAAAGCATAAAATAGGCAAACGTGAGTACAAATGTACCCAAAGAAGACTTACATCGTAACTATCTACATATGCATCATTATCAACAAGGGGTGGTGGAGTTTAACAGCAGCAAGCCAGCTTTGACTCGTGGCTATCCTAAACTACGATCGCAAGTAACTCTTTTGAGGTGGCACACGAGTCCACATATTCACCATATCAATACACCACTATGGATCCGCTCCGTCTCTCTACGAGAACGCCATCCATAGCACTCACGCTATCTTGCGATTTTAGAGTATCCACTTTCACTTGTCTATGAACTGTTATAGGCAACCCGAAGTCCTTACCATGACACGGCTATTCAATAGATCATATTAACCCCTGCAGGGTGTACTTCTTCATACATGTTTCCACCACTTAGCGCCTCAGACACGACATGTGCTCGGCAGACTTCAAGCTTAAAGCCGACGTGGGTGTAGACCACGACCTACCTAAACACTCAAGTCTCTAGTCCAGTTTATCGCCTATTTGGGTTCCATCCATGAGGAGTTCCGCCAAGTTTCGCTCACAGCCCCAAACGATGTGAACAGGTTCCCGAGATACCAAACGGGCATCCGGTACACCGTACACGCACCTCATCAGATCACAGCCCACCCCGACGGTCGGCGCTGTCCACGGCCTCCAAAGAGGCTACAAACACCGTAAACTACTTGCAACTCCCGGACAGAGGACTAGGGTGAATAAGAAGTCGAGCGGGTCATATTTCAGGCCCAATGTATGGTAGTAGCTGAATCATGGATCACAAACACGTAACTCAGTTCCTAAGGACGGCTTCAATGAGACAACCCACCATGTACTCCTACATGGCCTCTCACCGATACCTTTACCAAATCGTGTTCACACACTTAGCTCACACACAAGAGGACATGTTCACACACCTCCGATTCATCCTCGGCGAATCGACCGACTCAACTCTAAGCAATAGCAGGCATGACAAACAAACATGAATGAGTAGGCACAACAGGGCTCAAACAACTCCTACTCATGCTAGTGGGTTTCATCTATTTACCGTGGAATGACAGGTCATGCAAAAGATAAAGGGGTTCAGCTACCGCAGCAAGTAACAAATGATTCGTTGTTGTCCTAATGCAGTAAAAGAGAGCAGGAGCGAGAGAGTGGGATTGTATCGGAATGAACAAGGAGGCTTTGCTTGCCTGGCACTTCTGAAGATAATATAGTTCTTCATCGGTGTCATCGAACTCGTCGTCGGAACCACGTCTATCGAGAGGGGACAAACACCGGCAACTGAGAAAGAACACAATCAATGCAATGCCACAATATGATGCATGATCATGACATGGCAATATGCTGTGATTTGAGCTAATGCACCTAGCTATGATTTAAATGAAGTTGGTTTGAATACATGATCCAAATTCAAACTCCATATATGATTATTTAAATGCCCTTTATTTGTTTTGTCCAAAACAGAGGACAAACATTGTTCAAACATGCATGAAAATGGTACAGATGGATTCCTTGAATTTTTCTGATAATTTTTCATATATAATTTGTTTGATTTGGAGCTATGGTTGATTTTCTATGAATTTTGAAGTTTAAATCATTTTCTCGAATTTCTGATTTATTTTAAAACCGTAAAATGATTAATTAGGCCACCGACGTCGCAGGACGTCAAGAGGTCAATTGGGCGCCCAGGTCAAACCTGACCAGTGGGGCCCATACGCCGTTGTCTCGCTTAATTAACGGAGTTAATTAGCCCTAAGCTAACACTAACTAATATGTCGCCAGGCTGGGCCCACATGTCACGAAGTCAAGGTTAACCGAAGTTAATTAGCGCTAACTAAACTAACAATACCAGACAGGCCTGGGCCCACACGCCGCTGACCCAGGGGGTCAACCTGGTCAACGGGCAATCCCGCCGGCGCCGAAGTCGCCGGCGAGGCCCGAGACGGTGGCGGCCGCCGGAACACACTACTGTGGCACGGGCGAGGCCGTGCTTGGGCTCGTTGGAGAGCCCTTGCTCCCGCGCATCTAGTGGTGGTGGTGGCCGGGCCTGGGGTGGCCGGAGACGACGGCGGCAAGCACGTCCGCGGCGGTCGGAGTTCGGACGCCGGTCGCTCCGACGCTGCAGGCACGAAAATAGTAGCGGTGGTTGCTACGGCCCTGCGGTAACGCCGCCGAGCGCTGGACGTGCTCGGGCCGAAGCTCCAGTGGACTTGGCCACGGCGGCGACATGGCCGGCGGAGCCGAGCTCTCGGTCGTGATGGCTAACGGGGTTAGGGGCAGCTCGAGTGACGGGCTACGGGAGAAGGAAGAGGAGCTCACGGAGAGTTGGCGGTGCAGACGGGCGGGCCGAGGAAGGCCGGAGCAAGCGGGCGGCGAGGGGATCTCCGGCGCGGGCGCGACGAAGATGAAGAAGATGGCGCTGATGCAGGCCTCCGCGCCTGTAGCTCGGTGGAGAGGAAGAGGAAGATGCGGCGGAGCTTTGGGACCTTGGCCGGGAGGTGGGGGCGGTGGCTGGGCATGGCGAAGCAGCGCTGGTGGCGCATGGGCAAGGCGGCCATGAGGGGGGAGAGAGAGCAGAGGAGGGAGGAGCTAGGGAGAGAGTGAGGGCGGTCGGCGAGGCTGCGTGGGCGGCGCGGAGGCATCCAGGCGACGAGGACGCAGGCAGCAGGAGCTCGCGTGGCGCTGGGCGGAGCGCACGCTGCCGGGCACGCGCTCGTCCGACCGGGCGCCAGGAGGACGAAGGCGGTGGCGGCTGCGGTGGGCTGGGCACGGAGTTGGGCCGTGGGCTGCTGTAGGTCCTGTAAGATTTCTCCTCATCTTTTATTTCTGTTTTTCTATTTATTTTGATCTGTTTTGAATTAGTAAAAATACTAACTCATTTTGTAAAATCTCGAGAAAATTGTGGGCACTATTTGAATTATTTCCAACAGCCCCAATTGTTTCGAAGTATCAAGCATTTAAAATATTTATAGGCATTAAATGCTCCAATTCAAATACTTATGATTTAATCCAAAAACCTGAAATGAACTAGGAAAAATGTGCACCAATTTTTGTCAGAGGTTTTCACCAGTTTCAAAAATTATGGACTTTTCCTGAAGTCACTTTGGGTCTATTGGAAGTGATTTTATTTGAGCCTATTTGATTTCATTTAGTGCTAGGGTTTGGTCATTCCCCATTTCAAATTTCAACAATATAGACATGATGCATGGATGCTTATGAAACTAATTGCAATCAAATTCTAGGGCTGTGACAACTCACCCCCACTAAACAAGAATCTCGTCCCGAGATTCAAGACGTGAGGTAAGAAGACAAAGGGGACACTAAGCATCTTAAACTTCATGATCCAACTATCTTCTCGAAGTTGTTGATTGTTGACTCGAATTGATCTTGACGTCTTTGCTTTAGAGAACTTCATCCAACAGGAGGGCAGAGACACTCTACAAGGATGGATCATCTTAGTGATCACAAGATCAACTCACGGAATGAGATGTAGAACATCTCTTGAGCTGAGAGGAAAAACACATATCATGAAGGACGGAAGAAGCAATTTGACGAGGGTTTCAAGTAGCGAGGATAAACTGCCATGATTCCATAACGGGGCACCTTAGGGAGGGTGGCTCGTAGAATCATCCCTTAAGTGGCAAAAAGATTTACATTTGATTCAAAGATCATTGAAACTCTTTATATCAGCCTATGGCAATACACAGTCAATTATTTGAAGGAGTCCGAAAGAATGACATTCTCGGCCAGGTTGGGTGATGTGGATTACCTTGTTGAAAACAGCACAAGGAATGATTTTGCTTGCGCGTGCTCTCAAGAACTTGAGCATTTCCATATTCATCAAGGTTTTACCAACATCCGGTCAAGGGTGCTGACAACACAACATACTACCATGATGAATAGCGATGGACAATGCAGATGCAAAGGAAGATAACACTTTCTCAGATTTCACCTTAGCGAGACCAAGGGGACAAAATCTGGATGATCGACCGAGAGACATTTAGCACTCCGCTTCTAATGTTCTCCTTGATGTACCAACAGATCCCATTCATAGATATGGTATGATATCTAGAACATCAAGTAACAGGTCGGACGTCGAGCACGTAAATCATAAGGCACACAAATAAGGAATAAATCCACGAAGTTCTTATGGGGAGGTGGCCAACTTCTTCAATCAAGATACTACAATAATAGGTCTTCCGCCGGGTGAGTTGGCCACTTACATCCATTTTACCGGTTACGAGAGACCAATATTATAAATCTTGGGAACGCTCCAACCATCATCTCGCTCGATTCAGATCCGGTTGGTGTCGTAATATTCCGCACTCATCAAGTCTAGGAAGAAGAATGAAAGTTTGCAACACAAATTGACGAGACGACGCTATAGATTCTCGAAATGGACTACGGTAGTAAGCTCCAAAACATGAGCTGGTTTTGTTACAAACACGTGGACACGCTTGTCCTGCATAAACATGGCCACAGAGTAGTCTTATAATAAAACACTACCGGTTCGTGGGAAATCATCATCGAGGATATCGAAGTCCTTGCATAAGGCATGCTCTTAAGAAGGAACTTCTTCTCCTTGAACAAGTTAATCAGTGGCTTGGTGTGCTAGGAAACACATATAGAATGGAGGCGGCCAACCTATCAAACCATAGGGCACTTCGCACGTGCATGACTAACTTGGGATGATTCCAGAGGAAACAACATTGACTTTCTCGAATCCACGGCGGCAACTTGCACCAAGTACACGTGAGTTAGAGAGAGTCACTTCTTACATCTGAACATATGCTTCATGAGCTAGCATGAACAAATGCTTTAAAAAGTTTCCAACACTAGCTTAATGTTCGACAAAATTAAGGAGAGGACAAGGATGTTGTCGATGGGCTCAACAACAATTCATCCTGGTTTTCCATGAAGATGGAATTCCATAACTATGTGAACAAGGTGATAGTATTGGTCAGACCCAAAAGACATAATGGTGTATGCTCGAGGAAAATCCACGAGTAAGACAACATTACGAACATCGTTGGTTCTGATTTGATTTGAGAATAGCCCACCCTCAAACCAAAGTTTTGGGCAAGACAATAGGTCCAACAATTGATCACCGAGATCAACCGACGAAGATACCATCTTTCTTCATCAAACGCACACAAAAAGATATCCCTTAACATGAGCTAAGTCGAACAAGCTTTTATCTTCCAACTCTCCAAGTTGTTGTTTTTAGCTTAACCAACTAGCTTAGGGGTATCCCACACAGATTCTTGGAGAAGGGGTGGTTTACAAGAAACCAACTTGATCATGAACTCAACATAGCGGTCAGGTGACAACCTGGTGATACTTCCGAGAAGATATTCGGGAAATCACGAACCACCGATATGTTACTAAGCTCGAGAACAATCTTGCTTTCCAGGGCAAGATGATATGATCAAAAGAGCGAGGGTTTGGCACAATCCTAACTCATTGATCGAAGAGTGCACCGGAAGTAAGGACTAGGTAGCACGATCAATCCTAGGATGATGATTCAATAATCAGCACGCCAAGAATGAAATTATTGTCCTTTAACTACCAAGCAACAAGGTTGCTAGGAGTATTGATTTCACACATCATGATTCACTTGTCGACATTCCGGTTGCAACAACACGGAAACCGAGAAATGAACAATGACGGCAAGAAGTATCACTACATCAAGAATTCATAAGAGGTAGTGCAATTCTCATGATATTCTTAATGTCAAGATGGTAGTACTCCAAGGTAGAACAGAGCAGAAGCTAGATTAGCAATTTGATCTGCGAATTACAATTGCTTTGACCCAATCCTAGAAATGGACAAGGTACTGGAGTTTGTTTCTCCTAGTCATTTTGGAATAGAATGGCTTGACGGACCACAAGAATAATAGGCATCGATGAACGAATGCACGACTACTCCTGACTATCAATCGATAGACGAAGGTCGGGATACAACTAAAGGGGAACAACTCAAAGGAACATATGATTTTCTGAGTTGTGGATGCATAGATTAGTATGTCGAACCAAGTTCAACAAATTTCTTCCTGATAATCCATGCGGAAGGATAGAACTGGCAGAGTCACAATATAAATTGGAGAACTCATCACGAGCACTCCTGTTGTGATCTTTTGATCCAACAAACTTCTGCCATAAGCGGTTCGTAGTATTTGGAAGAAGGAAATACCACGGACCTCGAGGACTATCGCAAAGGTTACTGATATCCTAAAGGAACGAGCAAACACTATCAACATGAATTGAGTAGGGTGAATATCGGGTTCAAAACCCAGGAGTAGAATACCTACTACTAAGTGGCATCGCGGGATGCTTTCGAGGATGATGGCCAGAGTCATCACACTGGGATACAAATCATGGCTAGATTACTAGATGATCCCCTAAGACACCTAGGGTCATAATAATAATTCCAACATATATGTCGAGGCAATAGAATACCTCAACTCAGCATTTAGTGTGATTAACCTGGCCCAAAGGAACATCAAAACCGGAGGGAAAGGATTTTGCAAGTGCCTCAGATTGTTTGGAAACCTGGGATGACTCGGACAGCATAACGGCTGTAAATGCTCAAAAGATTGGAGACATGCTACAAAGATGGTGGCATAGCCACTCCGAAGCACAATATCAAGGTTTCGAGATCAACAGTTATGAACATACAGAAGTAGTAAATCTGAGCTGAGATTTGAAACTAACAATTCTACAAGTCTATGGATTAGTAACACGTCATCCTGGTAGATAGATGAGAAGGCCTAGTTCTTAGTCCCCGTAGAAGGGAGGAGGTTGACTCAGATCAGAAGGCCATGAGATATAAGGAGTAAAAAGAGCCTTACGTTCCCATCCCACAATCAATTCCCCTACATATAACTAAAGCATTTCTAGACACAACTTCGACCAGTTTGGCTTGGTAATCCTACAGGCAGTCAAGCTCTGATACCAAAGCTGTCAGGACCCCGACTCAATGTCACATCAATCTAGCCTGTAACACCTCATATCACTTTGCGGCCTCACGCACGGTATCCTCACGGGTGTCGCCTTACCTTTGCCCGGGACCGTTTGCGCCTTTTGGCACACGTATATGATGGTGTCGCTAGCATCCATATGAAAAGGAGCCCGGCTGACATGGCTAGTCGTGAAACCCAAAGTGGCACAGACTTACAGGACAGCATCCATGACCCATCATCGAACGTGTTTGGCCAACAATGAAGCTAATCCAGTCAGTAGCACTGGCTAGCAGACTCCGTGAACCGGGCAGAAGGGCTAACAGACTCGGTATTCATCGCGTGACATTTCCGGCGAT
Source organism: Aegilops speltoides (assembly GCA_021437245.1). Lineage (NCBI taxonomy): Eukaryota > Viridiplantae > Streptophyta > Magnoliopsida > Poales > Poaceae > Aegilops > Aegilops speltoides. The sequence continues at coordinate 349,120,129 of CM038141.1, read as the reverse complement.
GTATACAGAACGAAGAAGGACACATGCCGGCCAGCCTAAGTGTTCCGGAGCAAGAGCAAGCTACCATGGCTCGTGGAAACACTAGGAGACATTTCCGTAAGAGAGGCTACTAAAGATAAACAACTAGATAGTCAGATCCCACACATACCAAGCATTTCAATAACATACACACAATATGCTTGATATGTGCAAATACAACATGGCATCACAACATGACTCTACGACTCAAGTATTTATTCATTAGGCTCCGAGGAGCGAGATATTACAAACAGGGGTCTCATGACCCAACATTCAGAGCATACAAATCAAACACATGCGGAAGCTAACATGTCTGAGTACAGACATCTACAAATGGAAAAGGCTTAGAAGCCTGACTATCTACCAGATCCTACCGAGGGCACAAGATCGTAGCTGAGGTATCAAGCTAAACGTCGAAGTCCACGTGGAACTACTAGCGAGACTGAAGTCTCTCTGCAAAGCATAAAATAGGCAAACGTGAGTACAAATGTACCCAGCAAGACTTACATCAGAACTATCTACATATGCATCATTATCAACAAGGGGGTGGTGGAGTTTAACAGCAGCAAGCCAGCTTTGACTCGGTGGCTATCCTAAACTACGACTGCAAGTAACTCTTTTGAGGTGGCGCACACGAGTCCACATATTCACCATATCAATACACCACTATGGATCCGCCTCCCTCTCTCTACGAGAACGCCATCCATAGCACTCACGCTTATCTTGCGATTTTAGAGTATCCACTTTCACTTGTCTATGAACTGTTATAGGCAACCCGAAGTCCTTTACCGCATGACACGGCTATTCAATAGATCATATTAACCCCGCAGGGTGTACTTCTTCATACATGTTTCACCACTTAGCGCCCGCACACACGACATGTGCTCGGCAGACTTCAAGCTTAAAGCCGACGTGGGTGTAGACCACGACCTACCTAAACACTCAAGTCTCTAGTCCGGGTTTATCGCCTATTTGGGTTCCATCCATGAGGAGTTCCGGCCAAGTTTCGCCACAGCCCCAAACGATGTGAACAGGTTCCCGAGATACCAAACGGGCATCCGCACACCGTGCCACGACCTACCAGATCACAGCCCACCCCGACGGTCAAGATCGCCCACGGCCTCCAAAGAGGCTACAAACACCGTAAACTACTTGCAACTCCCCGGACAGAGGACTAGGGTGAATAAGAAGTCGAGCGGGTCATATTTCAGGCCCAATGTATGGTAGTAGCTGAATCATGGATCACAAACACGTAACTCAGTTCCTAAGGACGGCTTCAATGAGACAACCCACCATGTACTCCTACATGGCCTCTCACCGATACCTTTACCAAATCGTGTTCACACACTTAGCTCACACACAAGAGGACATGTTCACACACCTCCGATTCATCCTCGATGAATCGACCGACTCAACTCTAAGCAATAGCAGGCATGACAAACAAACATGAATGAGTAGGCACAACAGGCTCAAACAACTCCTACTCATGCTAGTGGGTTTCATCTATTTATCGTGGAATGACAGTCATGCAAAAGATAAAGGGGTTCAGCTACCGCAGCAAGTAACAAATGATTCGTTGTTGTCCTAATGCAGAAAAGAGAGCAGGAGCGAGAGAGTGGGATTGTATCGAATGAACAAGGAGGCTTTGCTTGCCTCGCACTTCAAGATAATATAGTTCTTCATCGGTGTCATCGAACTCGTCGCCGAACCACGCCTATCGAGAGGGACAAACACCGGCAACTGAGAAAGAACACAATCAATGCAATGCCACAATATGATGCATGATCATGACATGGCAATATGCTGTGATTTGAGCTAATGCACCTAGCTATGATTTAAATGAAGTTGGTTTGAATACATGATCCAAATTCAAACTCCATATATGATTATTTAAATGCCCTTTATTTGTTTTGTCCAAAACAGAGGACAAACATTGTTCAAACATGCATGAAAATGGTACAGATGGATTCCTTGAATTTTTCTGATAATTTTTCATATATAATTTGTTTGATTTGGAGCTATGGTTGATTTTCTATGAATTTTTGAAGTTTAAATCATTTTCTGGAATTTCCTGATTTATTTTAAAACCAGAAAATGATTAATTGCGTCAGCCTGACATCAGTGTGACGTCAGCAGGTCAACTGGGCGCCTCCAGGTCAAACCTGACCAGTGGGGCCCATACGTCAGTGTCTCAGTTAATTAACGGAGTTAATTAGCCCTAAGCTAACACTAACTAATATGTCAGCAGGGCTGGGCCCACATGTCAGCGAGTTAGTGGGTTAACTGAGTTAATTAGCGCTAACTAAACTAACAGTAATTAGACAGGGCTTGGGCCCACACGTCAGTGACCCAGGGGGGTCAAATCCCTGGTCAACCGGGGCAATCCCGCCGGCGTCGAGTCGCCGGCGAGGCCCGAGACGGTGGCGGCCGCCGGAACACGCCAGAGGCACGGGCGAGGCCGTGCTTGGGCTCGTGGAGAGCCCTTGCTCCCGCCGCATCTAGTGGTGGTGGTGGCCGGCCTGGGTGGCCGGAGATGACGGAGGCAAGCACGTCCGCGGGCGGCCGGAGTTCGACGCCGGTCGTCCGATGTTGCAGGCACGAAAAGAGTAGCGGTGGTTGCTACGGCCTGCGGTAACGCTACTGAGCGCGTGATGGCGTGCTCGATTTGAGCTCCATGGACTTGGCCACGGCGGCGACATGGCCGGGCGGAGCCGAGCTCTCGGTCGTGATGGCCAACGGGTTAGGGGCAGCTCGAGCGACGTGGCTACGGGAGAAGGAAGAGGAGCTCACGGAGAGTTGGCCGGTGCAGACGGCGGGGCCGAGGAAGCGTCGGAGCAAGCGGGGCGGCGAGGGGATCTCCGGCGCCGGCGCATTTAAGATGAAGAAGATGGCGCCGATGCACGGGGCCTCCGGCGCCGTGTAGCTCGGTGGAGAGGAAGAGGAAGATGCAATGGAGCTTTGGGACGCGGCTGGGAGGTGGGCGGTGGTGTGGTGTGGGCGAAGCAGCGTCGGTGGCGACGGCTGCGCTCGGCCATGAGGGGAGAGAGAGCAGAGGAGGGAGGGAGCTCGGGAGAGAGTGAGGGGCGGTCGGCGAGGCTGCGTGGCGTGCGCGGAGGCATCCAGGGCGACGAGGACGCAGGCAGGCAGGGAGCTCGCGTGGCGCGCGGAGCGCACGCTGCCGGGCACGCGCCTCGTCCGACCGGGCGCCAGGAGGACGGGCGGTGGCGGCTGCGGTGGGCTGGGCAGCTGGAGTTGGGCTGTGGGCTGCTGTAGGTCTGTAAGATTTCTCCTCTCTGTTTTTATTTCTGTTTTTCTATTTATTTTGATCTGTTTTGAATTAGTAAAAATACTAACTCATTTTGTAAAATCTCGAGAAAATTGTGGGCACTATTTGAATTATTTCCAACAGCCCCAATTGTTTTTGTAAGTATTGAAGCATTTAAAATATTTATAGGCATTAAATGCTCCAATTCAAATACTTATGATTTAATCCAAAAACCTGAAATGAACTAGGAAAAATGTGCACCAATTTTTGTCAGAGGTTTTCACCAGTTTCAAAAATTATGGACTTTTCCTGAAGTCACTTTGGGTCTATTGGAAGTGATTTTATTTGAGCCTATTTGATTTCATTTAGTGCTAGGGTTTGGTCATTCCCCATTTCAAATTTCAACAATATAGACATGATGCATGGATGCTTATGAAACTAATTGCAATCAAATTCTAGGGCTGTGACATTATATCTCGCACACGATTACAAGGATTGATCACTAAGCAAACTCACAAAAAGAAAGGATCGAACTAAACTTTTATTCATCTAATAGCAAAATATAACCATTGATCGAACTGAGACAATATAGGCAAAATATAGTGGGGATGATACAATATTGGGGCACCTCCCCCAAGCTTGGCGAAAGCCAAGGGGAGTGCCCATACCCAATACTCAGTTTTCTTTTGGTGGTGATGAAGAAGATGGTGGTGATGAAGTAGAAGCAATTTGTCTAATATACCTCTGAGCATATCTCTTAAGCTGTGAATCTCTCGAAGAGCTTGACGGAGCAGCTCAATGTTCTTCTCTACTTCAGCCATGATATGCTTATTTCCCGGACCTGAAGAGTTTGTCCCTGCATCACTTTCTCTTGGATGAGATATGTCCCAATTGGACGGTATATGCACACGAGGAGTGTTTTCGACCCCATAATTATGAATCAAATTGTGAAAATTGTTTCGATGTAACCTGTGTAGGGGCCTCCTTCTAGGGAGTTCTTCCGGATCTCCTGGGCTCTCTTGATTGTCTAGGGACCTCATGGCATGGTGGGGGTTAGGATGAGTGGAGATACCAGCCAGGGTCCCTCTCTCAGAAGCCGGAGGGTAGATTCCGATAGAGTCCCCCTCATCTTCCTCCATAGCGATCTCCTCAAATTCCTCTCCTCTGGATTCTACTTGAAGCAACCAAGCTTCGCCTTCTTCACTATTTGAGGAGGGAGAAGACATGATGCCTGGCTCAACAGATCTGACATAAAATAGCAAGAAAAGAAAACAGGAGACTTCTCCGTGATACAGAGATAACAGGTTCGGGAGGTATATATAGATTTTTTATCTTGGGGAATAAGCAGAAAGGAAGAAAATGGAGATTGGAAAGTACCCAAGGTGAGCACAACCCACCTGGGCGCGTCAGGCAAGCCTGGCGCACCCTGGTGTATCGTACCCACCAGGGTCACTTTCCTAGAAGTTTCTTATTTTCCTAATTTTCTAAATATTCCAAAACTGACAAAAAAATTTGCGGATTTTTTGGAGTCCGTTTACTTACCGTATCACGTACCTCCTTATTTTCATGATTCTGGAGTGTTCCGGAAGGACTCTTTTATGTGTTCTTCCGATGTCAAACTTTGGATAACATTGCTTTCTACATTAATGGGTGTACCTGAGACATAGTGTTTTATTCGTTGCCCATTGACAACCTTCGGGTTAGTCCCTTTGGCATTATTTATTTTGATAGCTCCAGATCGATAGACCTCCTCGATGACATAGGGTCCTTCCCATTCGGAGAGGAGTTTTCCTGCAAAGAATCTGAAACGAGAATTGTACCAAAGAACATATTCACCTACTTTGATCTCACGCTTTTGGATTCTTTTGTCATGCCATCTTTTAACGTTTTCTTTGAATAACTTAGCATTTTCATAAACCTAGGTTCTCCATTCATCTAATGATCTAATATCAAATAACCTCTTTTCCCCAGCAAGTTTGAAATCATAATTGAGTTCTTTTATTGCCCAAAATGCTTTTCTAACTCAAGAGGTAAATGACAAGCTTTTCCATAAACCATTTTATATGGAGACATACCCATATGATTTTTGTAAGCTGTTCTATAAGCCCAAAGTGCATCATCTAATTTCCTAGACCAATTCTTCCGGGACCTATTGACAGTCTTTTGTAAGATTAGTTTTATTTCTCCATTGCTAAGTTCAACTTGACCACTAGACTGAGGATGATAAGGTGACGCAATTCTATGATTAACATCATACTTAGCAAGCATCTTATGAAAAGCACCATGAATAAGGTGTGAACCACCATCCGTCATTAAATATCTAGGGACTCCAAACCTTAGGAAAATGACTTCCTTAAGCATTTTAATAGAGGTATTGTGATCAGCAATACTGGTTGGAATAGCTTCTACCCATTAAGTAACATAATCAACAGCAACCAGAATATGTGTATACCCATTAGAGGAAGGAAAAGGTCCCATAAAGTCAAATCCCCATACGTCAAATGGTTCAAAAACAAGTTAATAATTCATAGGCATTTCTTGACGCTTACCGGTATTACCTATTCTTTGGCATTCATCAAAAGATGAGACAAATTTACGGGCATCCTTGAAGAGAGTAGGCCAATAAAAACCAGATTGCAATACCTTATGAGCGGTTCTGTCTCCCGCATGATGTCCTCCATAAGCTTCAAAGTGACATTTCCGTAGGATTTGTTCCTGTTCATGCTCAGGTACACAACATCTAATAATACCATCTACTCCTTCTTTATAAAGATGTGGGTCATCCCAAAAGTAACATCTTAAATCATAGAAGAATTTTTTGTTTTGTTGGTATGTGAAGCTAGGTGGTATGTATTTAGCAACAATATCATTAGCATAGTCAGCATACCAAGGTGTACTATGAGAAACATTTATTGCAGCTAGTTGTTCATCACGGAAGCTATCGTTAATTGGTTGTGGGTCTTCAAGAATTGTTTCAAGTCTAGACAAGTTATCAGCTACGAGGTTCTTTGCTCCTTTCCTATCAGTAATATGCAAATCAAATTCTTGTAGCAGAAGAACCCACCTAATGAGTCTAGGTTTAGCATATTTCTTTTCCATAAGATATTTTATAGTAGCATGATCGGTGTGAACAATTACTTTAGAATCAATAATGTAAGATATGAATTTACCACAAGCAAACACCACTGCTAAGAATTCTTTTTCAGTAGTAGCATAGTTTCGTTGAGAACTGTCTAGAGTTTTACTAGCATAATGAATAACATTTAGTTTCTTATCAACTCTTTGTCCTGAACAGCACCAACAACATAATCACTAGCATCACACATAATCTCAAAAGGCAAGTTCCAATCAGGTGGTTGAACAACAGGTGCAGTGATTAAGGCTTTCTTTAGTGTTTCAAAGGCTTCCATACAATCATCATCAAACACAAACGGAATATCCTTTTGCAAAAGATTAGTAAGAGGCCTAGAAATTTTAGAAAATTCTTTGATAAACCTCCTATAGAAACCAACATGACCAAGGAAACTATGAATACCTTTGATATCTTTAGGACATGGCATTTTCTCAATTGCCTCAACCTTGGCTTTGTGCACCTCAATGCCTCTTTCGGAAATTTTATGGCCCAAGACAATACCTTCATTAACCATAAAGTGGCACTTCTCCCAATTCAAGACAAGATTTGTTTGTTCACATCTCTGCAAAACTCGATCAAGATTGCTTAAACAATCATCAAAAGACTTTGCATAAACATAAAAGTCATCCATGAAAACCTCAACAATCTTTTCACAAAAATCAGAGAATATAGCAGTCATACATCTTTGAAAGGTAGCAGGTGCATTACATAAACCGAAAGGCATACGTCTATAAGCAAATGTTCCAAAAGGTCAAGTAAAAGTGGTCTTTTCTTGATCAGATTGTAAAACATGTATTTGTGAAAAGCCAGAGTATCCATCAAGGAAGCAATAAATGTGTGTACTTAGATAATCTTTCTAACATTTGATCGATAAAAGGTAGAGCGTAATGATCTTTTCTAGTAGCTTTATTTAATTCTCTATAATCGATTACCATTCTATAGCCTATGAGAATTCTTTGTGGAATAAGCTCATTCTTATCATTAGGAACAACAGTAATACCTCCCTTCTTAGGGACACAATGAACATGATTGACCCATCTACTATCAGCTATAGGATAGATTATACCTTCTTCCAAAAGTTCCAATATTTCCGTTCTTAGCACTTCTTTCTTTTCGGGTTTAACCGACGTTGGTGATCAACAATGGGTTTAGCATCAGGTTCCATATTAATCTTGTGCTGACATAGAGTGGGACTAATGCCCTTAAGATCATCAAGAGTATATCCAATAGCAGCCCGATGCTTCCTTAGAACTTTCAATAATCTTTCTTCTTCATGTTCTGAAAGGTTAGCACCAATAATAACAGGATATCTTCTTTTCATCAAGATAAGAATATTTCAAAGTGTATGGTAATTGTTTTAGTTCAAACACAGGATCACCTTTAGGTGGAGGAGGACCTCCTAGAGTTTCAATAGGCAAATTGTGTTTAAGCAGAGGTGGTTGTTGGAAAAAGATTCTATCTATTTCATTTCTTTCACGCATATGCAAATCATTTTCATGGTCTAGCAAATATTGTTCCAAAGGATCAGTAGGGGGCATAGTAGTAGAAGCAAGAACAATAATTTCATCCTTACTAGGCAAATCTTTCTTATGAGGTTGTTTACTAAACTTGGAAAAATTAAACTCATGGGATCCAACACCAAAGCTAACACCGACAGTTTGTTTCTCACAATCTATTTTAGCATTGATGGTGTTCAAGAAAGGTCTACCAAATATAATGGGGGCAAAAGTCATCTTGTGGGGTGCTAAGAACAAGAAAATCAGTAGGGTATTTTATTTTCCCGCACAAGACTTCAACATCTCTAAGAATCCCAATTGGTTAGATAGTATCTCTATTAGCAAGTTAGTTAGTAACATCTATATCTTCTATTTCAGCAGGTGCTATTTCATCTTTAATTTGTTCATATAAGGAGAAGGGAGTATCACTCACACTAGCACCTAGGTCACATAACCCATGATATAAGTGATCCCCTATCTTAACTGAGACAATAGGCATGCCAACAACTGGTCTATGTTTATCTTTTCCTTCAGGTTTAGCAATTCTACAAGCTTCATCGCAGAAGTAAATAACATGCCCATCAATATTATCCACTAAGAGAACTTTAACCATAGCAACACTAGGTTCAACTTTGATTTTTAAGATGGTTTGGATGTTCTAACATAACTTTTATTAACCACAGTTGAAGCTTTAGCATGTTCCTTCATCCTAACAGGAAAAGGTGGTTTTTCAATATAAGCAGTGGGAACAACTGGATCAACATTGTAAATGATGGTTCCTTCTTCAGCTTTTACCGGTTCTTTAACGTCTTCTTTAATTGGTGGGTGATATTTAAACCACTTCTCCTTAGGGAGATCAACATGAGTAGCAAAAGATTCACAAAAGGAGGCTGCTATCTCAGAGTCAAGTCCATATTTAGTGCTAAACTTTTGAAAGGCATCTGTATTCATAAAAGATTTAACACAATCAAACTTAGGTTCAATACCTTACTCTTTACCTTCGTCAAGTTCCCAAACTTCAGAGTTGCATTTAATTCTTTCTGAAAGATCCCACTGGAATTCAGTAGTCTTCTTCATAAAAGAACCAGTACAAGAAGTATTGAGCATGGATTGATCATTACGAGAAAGCCGAGCATAAAAATTCTAAATAATAATTTCTCTCGAGAGCTCATGATTGGGGCATGATTTAAGCCTCCCCCAAGCTAGAGCGATACTTTCTCCTTCACGAGGCCAAAAATTATATATATAATTCCGATCACGATGAACTAGATGCATAGGATAAAATTTCTGATGAAATTCCAATTTAAAACGGTTCCAACTCCAAGATCCAATATCATCGCATAGCCTATACCTTGTCAATGCTTTTCCCTTCAAAGATAAAGGGAAAACCTTCTTCTTAGCTTCATCTCCGGGCAAACATGCAAGCTTAAATAATCCACAAATTTCATCCACATATATCAAGTGCATATCAGGATGTTCGGTTCCATCTCCTGCATAAGGATTAGCTAGGAGCTGTTCTAACATACCCGAAGGAATTTCATATTCAATATTTTCAGTAGGTGGAGTAGGTTGAGGGGTAACTAATTGTGGTTCTAGTCGAGGTGAAGATACCCCGAACAAACCCCTCAAAGGATTGTTTTCCATAGTAGCAAGTGACAATAAATTTCAGCACGTAGTAATAATGTTTCCTTACCAAGAGCAATTCACTCCCCGGCAATGGCGCCAGAAAATTGCCTTGATGACCCACAAGTGTATGGGGTCAATTGTAGCCATTTTCGATAAGTAAGAGTGTCGAACCCAATGAGGAGCAGAAGGAAATGAAAAGTGGTTTTTAGTAAGGTAATGTCTGCAAGTGCTAAAATTGTAAGTAGCGGAGTAGTTTGGTAGCAAGGTAATTTGTAACGAGCAAGTAGAAATAGTAGTAACAAAGTGCAGCAAGATAGCCCAATCCTTTTGAGGCAAAGGACAGGCCAAAACGGTTTCTTATGATAAGCAAAGTGTTCTTGAGGGTGCACGGGAATTTCATCTAGTCACTTTCATCATGCTGGCTTAATTCGTGTTCGGTACTTTGATAATTTGATATGTGGGTGGACCGGTGCTTAGGTGTTTTTCTTACTTGAACAAACCTCCTACTTATGATTAACCCTCTCGCAAGCATCCGCAACTACGAGAAAAGTATTAAGAATAAATTCTAACCATAGCATTAAACTTTTGGATCTAATCGGTCCCTTATGGAATAGCGCATAAACTGGGGTTTAAGCTTCTATCACTCTCGCAAACCACCATCTAATAACTAATCCACAATGCATTAACTTAGTCCCAAATATGGTGAAGTGTCATGTAGTCGATGTTCACATGACACCACTAAGAGAATGGCAACATACATACAATCAAAATATCGAACACATACCAAATTCACATGATTACTTGCAACATGATTTCTCCTGTGACCTCAAGAACGAAAGTAACTACTCACAAACGATAAACATGCTCAAGATCATAGGGGTATTGAATAACATAATGGATCTGAACATATAATCTTCCACCAAATAAACCATATAGTAATCAACTACAAGATGTAATCAACACTACTAGTCACCCACACGCACCAATCTATAGTTTCGATAATAAGATTGAACACAAGAGATGAACTAGGGTTTCAGAGGAGTTGGTGCTGTGAATATGTTGATGAAGATAGCCCTCACCAAGATGGGATAGTTGTTAGTGATGATGATGACAATGGTTTCCCCCTCCGGGAGGGAAGTTCCCCCGGCGGAATTGCTCCACCGGAGGGCAAAAGTGCTCCTTCCCAAGTTCCGCCTCAAGGCGGTGGCGCTTCATCCCGAATGTCGTCCCCTTATTTTTTCTATGTCAAAATGACTTATATACCAGAAGATGGGCACCGGAAGTGGGCCGAGGAGGGCAGCACCCACCAAGGCGCGCCTGGGCCTCCTAGCGCGCCCAGGTGGGTTGTGCCCACCTGGTGGCCCTCCTCTGGTACTTATTTGCTCCAATATTCCTTAAATATTCCATAAAAATCCTCGGGGAGTTTCAGCTCATTTGGAGTTGTGCAGAATAGGTAGCTTGACGTAGCTTTTTTGGGTCCAGATTTCCAGCTGCCAGAATTCTCCCCCTTTGTGCATACCTTGCATATTATGAGAGAAAAGGCATTAGAATTACTCCAAAAAGCATTATTATACAATAAAACTACATAAATAACAGTAGGAAAACATGATGCAAAATGGACGTATCAGTTCGTATAGCCAATTGTGACAAGGCTCGGATCTTAGTTGGGGTTGCTTCAATTCCTCTATGGGAAACAATGAACCCTAGCAGCTTTCCGGCTGGAACTCCGAAGACACATTTTTCCAGATTGAGCCGGATGTCATATGTTCGGAGGTTGTCGAAGGTGAGGCGAAGATCGTCCACCAATGTTTCGATGTGCTTGGTTTTGATGACCACGTCGTCCACATATGCTTCAACTGTTTTGCCGATTTGTTTTTCCAAGCATGTTTGAATCATACACTGGTAAGTGGCACCAGCGTTTTTAAGCCCAAAAGGCATAGTGTTGAAATAGAAAGGGCCATACGGGGTGATAAAAACTGTTGCGGCCTGGTTAGATTCCTTCATTTTGTTCTAGTGGTATGCGGAATAAGCGTCGAGGAAACACAATGAGTCGTGTCCTACGGTCGCATCGATGATTTGGCCAATGCGGGGCAACGGGAAAGGATCTTTAGGGCAAGCTTTATTGAGGTCATTGAAATCGATAAAAAGGCGCCGGGATTTATCCGTGTTTGGCGCCATGACCAAGTTGGCTATCCAATTCGGGTGTTTGTTTTCCCTAATAAACCCGGCCTCTAGAAGTTTGGCTAGCTCTTCCCCCATGGCTTGACGCTTGGGTTCGAAAATTCCACCGCGGCGTCTGCTTGATAGGTTTAAACCCTTTAATTATGTTGAGGCTGTGTTCGACCAGACTGCGTGGGATCCCGGGCATGTCCAAAGGGTGCCAGGCAAAGATATCCCATTTTCCGCGTAGGAATGTGCGTAAGGCGGCGTCTACTGCCGAATCCAGCTACACTTCAATGGATGCTATTTTATTGGGGTTCGTCGGGTGCACTTGAAATTTAACTACTTCATCTGCTGGCTTGAAGGAGGTGGATTTAGGTCTCTTATCAAGAATCACATCGTCCTTGTCCATGTGGACCATAGGGTGGTTAGTTCTTCTGCCGCTAGGGATTCGGATAGTGCCTCGAGGGCCAAGGATGCACTTTTGTTTTCGGCCCGGAGAGGTTTGTACGGGTCACTGGAAATTGTGATTATTCCATTGGGCCCTGGCATTTTAAGCTTCATATACCCGTAACGGGGTATAGCTTGGAAGCATGAGAAAGCGTCTCGTCCGAGGATAGCGTGATATCCGCTGTTGAAGGGGCCTAATGAAGGAAATATGCCCTAGAGGCAATAATAAAGTTATTATTTATTTCATGATAAATGTTTATGATTCATGCTAGAATTGTATTAGCCGGAAACTTAGTACATGTGTTAATACATAGACAAAACATATTGTCCCTAGTATGCCTCTACTTTACTAGCTTGTTAATCAAAGATGGTCATGTTTCCTAACATAGACATGTGCTGTCATTTGATGAGCGGGATCACATCATTAGGAGAATGATGTGATGGACATGACCCATCCGTTAGCTTAGCATTATGATCTTTACAGTTTCATTGCTACTGCTTTCTTCATGACTTATACATGTTTCTCAGACTATGAGATTATGCAACTCCCGAATACCAGAGGAACACCTTGTGTGCTATCAAATGTCACAACGTAAAAGGGTGATTATAAAGATGCTCTACAGGTGTCTCCGAAGGTGTTTGTTGGGTTGGCATCGATCGAGATTAGGATTTGTCACTCCATGTTTCGGAGAGGTATCTCTGGGCCCTCCCAATAATACTCATCACTATAAGCCTTGCAAGCATTGTAACTAATGAGTTAGTTGCGGGATGAAGTATTACGGAATGAGTAAAGAGACTTGCCGGTTACAAAATTGAACTAGGTATGATGATACTGTCGATCGAATCTCAAGCAAGTGATGCCGATGACAAAGGGAACAACGTATGTTGTTATGCGGTTTGACCGATAAAGATCTTCGTAGAATATGTAGGAGCCAATATGAGCATCCAGGTTCCGCTATTGGTTATTGAACGGAGATGTGTCTCGGTCATGTCTACATAGTTCTCGAACCAGTAGGGTCTGCACGCTTAACGTCCAATGACGATATGTATTATGAGTTATGTGTTTTTGATGACCGAAGTTTGTTAGGACTCCTGGATGAGATCACGGACTTGACGAGGAGTCTCGAAATGGTCGATGCATAAAGATTGATATATTGGACCATGTTATTCGGACACCGGAAGAGTTCCAGGAAGTTTCGGGTAAAACCGGGGTGCCGAGGGGTTACCAGAACCCCTCGGGGGAACTAATGGGCCACCATGGGCCTTAGTGGAGAGAGAGGAGGGCGGCCAGGGCAGGCCGCACCCCCACTTGGAGTCCGATTAGGACAAGAGAAGGGGGCAGCGCCCCCCTTTCCTACTCCCTCTCCCTCTCCTTCCTTCCCCCTCTCTCCCTTGTGGTGGAATCCTACTAAGACTAGTAGTCCTAGTAGGACTCCTCTCTTGGGGCGCGCCCTAGGGGTCGGCCGGCCTCCCCCTTGCTCCTTTATATACGGGGGCAGGGGGCACCCTAGAACACACAAGTTTCCCTAACCGTGTGCGGTGCCCCCCTCCATAGTTACACACCTCGATCATACCATCGTAGTGCTTAGGCAAAGCCCTGCGCCGGTAGCATTGCTACCTCTTGAGCATACGTTGGTTTTTTCCTTGAGGAGGAAAGGGTGATGCAGCAAAGTATCGTAAGTATTTCCCTCAGTTTTTGAGAACCAAGGTATCAATCCAGTAGGAGGCTCCGCAAAAGTCCCTCGTACCTACACAAATAAACAAGAACCTCGCAACCAACACGATAAAGGGGTTGTCAATCCCTTCACGGTAACTTGCAAAAGTGAGATGTGATAGAGATAATAAGATAAGATAATTATTTTTGGTATTTTTATGATATAGATTGGAAAGTAAAAGATGCAAATAAAAGTGGATGGAAAACTTATCTGACAAAAGATAGACCCGAGGGCCATAGGTTTCACTAGTAGCTTCTCTCAAGATAGCATAAGTATTATGGTGGGTGAACGAATTACTGTCGAGCAATTGATAGAAAAGTGCATAGTTATGAGAGTATCTAGGCATGATCATGTATATAGGCATCACATCTACAACAAGTAGATCGAAACGATTCTGCATCTGCTACTATTACTCCACACATCGACCGACTCCTGCCTGCATCTAGAGTATTAAGTTCATAAGAACAGAGTAACGCATTAAGCAAGATGACATGATGTAGAGGGATAAACTCAAGCAATATGATATAAACCCTATCTTTTTATGCTCGATGGCAACAATACAATACGTGCCTTGCCGCCCCTGCTGTCACTCGGAAAGGACACTGCAAGATTGAACCCAAAGCTAAGCACTTCTCCCATTGCAAGAAAGATCAATCTAGTAGGCCAAACCAAACTGATAATTCGAAGAGACTTGCAAAGATAACCAATCACACACAAAAGAATTCAGAGAAGATTCAAATATTTCTCATAGATAAACTTGATAATAAACCCACAATTCATCGTATCTCGACAAACACACCGCAAAAATAGTTACATCGAATAGATCTCCAAGAAGATTGAGGAGAACTTTGTATTGAGATTCAAAGAGAGAGAAGAAGCCATCTAATTAATAATTATGGACCCGAAGGTCTGTGGTAAACTACTCACAACTAATCGGAGAGGCCTTGGAGATGATGTAGAGGCCCTCCATGGTCGATTCCCACTCCGGCGGAGCACCGGCGAAGGCTCCAAGATGGGATCTCGCGGATACAGAAGGTTGCGGCGGTGGAAATAGTTTTTCGTGGTGCTCCTGGATTTTTTCGGGGTACGTGGATATATATAGGCGAAGGAGGTAGGTCAGGGGAGCCACGAGGGGCCCACGAGGGTGGGGGGCGCGCCCACCCCGCTAGGGCGCGGGGCACCCTCGTGGCCGCCTCGGTTACTTCTTGACGTCCACTCCAAGTCTCCTGGATTGTGTTTGTTCCAAAAAGATCGCTCCCGAAGGATTCATTCTGTTTGGACTCCGTTTGATATTCCTTTTCGTTGAAACACTAAAATAGGCAAAAACCGCAATTCGGGCTGGGCCTCCGGTTAGTAGGTTAGTCCCAATAATGATATAAAAGTGTAAAGTAAATCCCATAAACATCCAAAACGGGTAATATAATAGCATGGAACAATAAAAAATTATAGATACATTGGAGACGTATCAAGCATCCCCAAGCTTATTTCCCGCTCGTCCTCGAGTAGGTAAATGATAAAAACAGAATTTTGATGTGGAATGCTACCTAGCATAATTCTCAATGTAATTTTCTTTATTGTGGCATGATTGTTCAGATCCAAATGACTGAAGATAAAAGTCCATAAAACATAAAAATAGTAATACTTCAAGCATACTAACAAGTAATCATGTCTTATCAAAATAGCATAGCCAAAGAAATATTATCCCTACAAAATCATATAGTTAGGCCATGCTTCATTTTCATTACACAAAATACTCCCATCATGCACAACCCCAGTTTCAGCCAAGCAATTGGTTCATACTTTTTAACGCGCTTCAGCTTTTTCAACTCTTACGCAATACATGAGCGCAAGCCATGGACATAGCACTATATGTGGAATAGGGTGGTGGTTGTGAAGATAAAAAGGGAGAAGATAGTCTCACATCAACTAGACGTAACAACGGGCTATGCCCATTAATAAATATCAATGTGAGTGAGTAGGGATTGCCATGCAACGGATGCACTAGAGCTATAAATATACGAAAGCTCAACAAAAGAAACTAAGTGGGTGTGCATCCAACTTGCTTGCTCACGAAGACCTAGGGCATTTTGAGGAAGCCCATTATTGGAATATACAAGCCAAGTTCTATAATGAAAAATTCCCACTAGTATGTGAAAGTGACAACATAGGAGACTCTCTATCATGAAGATGATGGTGCTACTTTGAAGCACAAGTGTGGAAAAAGATAGTAACATTGTCCCTTCTCTCTTTTTCTCTCATTTTTTTCTTTTCTTTTTCTTTTTTTATTTGGTGGGATTCTTTGGCATCTTCTTCGTTTTTTCTTTTTTTATTTGTTTGGGCTTCTTTGGCCTCTTTTATTTTTTACAAAGTCTGAAGTCTCATCCCGACTTGTGGGGGAATCATAGTCTTCATCATCCTTTCCTCACTTGGGACAATGATCTAATAATGAAGATCATCACACTTTTATTGATTTACAACTCAAGAATTTCAACTCAATACTTAGAACAAAATATGACTCTATGTGAATGCCTCCGGCGGTGTACCGGGATATGCAATGAATCAAGAGTGACATGCCCTGTTCAAGAATTCATCCGATTAACCAGTTAACTTGCCGATTAATCCCTACTCGTAGGGTCACCGAGTAGCCGATTAACTGATTAATCGCCAGAGTAATTTATTAAATGGCCAATTAACTTGCCGATTAGCCTATTAATCCCCTACTCGTCAGCCAACCGAGCAGCTACCAGTTAACGATTTCCTCAACAACTGACATGTATGAAAATTATGAAGGTGGCCTTGCCACAAATACGATGTCAACTACATGATCATGCAAAGAGCAATATGACAATGATGGGGCGTGTCATAATAAACGGAACGGTCGAAGGTTGCATGGCAATATATCTCGGAATGGCTATGGAAATGCCATAATAGGTATGTATGGTGGCTGTTTTGAGGAAGGTAAATGGTGGGTGCATGATACCGGCGAAAGTTGTGCAGTATAATAGAGGCTATCAATGGTGGAAGGGTGAGAGTGCGTATAATCCATGGACTCACAATAGTCATAAAGAACTCACATACTTATTGCAAAAGTCTACTTGCCCTTGAAAAAAAGTACTACTACACATGCTCCTAGGGGAAGGGTTGGTAGGAGTTAACCATCGCGCGATCCCGACCTCCACTCATAAGGAAGACAACTAAAAAGAGCATCCCATGCAACAAATTTGTCACACAACTTTTACCATACGTGCATGCTACGGGACTTGCCAACCTTTACACAAGTATTTCTCAATTTCATAATTACCCAACTAGCATGACTCTAACATTAGCACCTTTATATCTCAAAACAATTATCAAGCATCAAATTGATCATAGTGTTTAATGCACTTTCTATGATAGGTTTTATTATACCCAACTTGGATGCTCATCATTCTAGGACCAAATTTATAACCATAGCAAATACCATGCTGTTCTAAAATACTCTCAAAATGATATAAGTGAAGCATGAGAGATCAACAATTTCTACAAAATAAAGCCACCGCCGTGCTCTAAAAAGATATAAGTGAAGTACTAGAGCAAATCTTATCTAGCTCAAAAAATATAAGTGAAGCACATAGAGTATTCTAATAAATTCCAAATCATGTGTATCTCTCTCAAAAGGTGTGTACATCAAGGATGATTGTGGTAAACTAAAAAGCAAGAATTGATATCACACAAGACACTCCAAGCAAAACACATATCATGTGGCGAATAAAAATATAGCTCCAAGTAAAGTTACCGATAGACGAAGATGAAAGAGGGGATGCCTTCCGGGGCATCCCCATAGGCTTTTGGTTGTCCTTGAATATCTTGGGGTTCCATGGGCATCCCCAAGCTCAGGCTCTTGCCACTCCTTATTCCATAGTCCATCAAATCTTTACCCAAAACTTGAAAACTTCACAACACAAAACTCAACAGGAAATCTCATAAGCTCCGTTAGTGCAAGAAAGAAAAACCACCACATAAGGCACTGTAATGAACTCATTCTTTATTTTTATTGGTGTTAAACCTACTGTATTCCAACTTCTCTATGGTTCATACCCCCCGATACTAACCATAGATGCATCAAAGTAAGCAAACAACACACGAAAAACAGAATCTGTCAAAAACAGAACAGTCTGTAGAAATCTGTAACTTCCTAATACATCTGGAACTCTAAAAATCATACCAAAATAGGAAGTCCTGGGAAAGTTTCCTACTGATCTACTGCAAAAATAATCAACGCAAAAGAACGTTCCTGTGATTTATTAAAATTATTCTCATGCGTGCAAAAGTTTCTGTTTTTCAGCAGAATCAAATTGACTATCACCGTAGGTTATCCTATAGGTTCTACTTGGCACAAACACTAATTAAAACATAAAACCACATCTAAATAGAGGCTAGATGAAATATTTATTACTAAACAGAATCAAAAAGCAAGAAATAAAAATAAAATTGGGTTGCCTCCCAACAAGCGCTATCGTTTAACACCCCTAGCTAGGCATAAAAGCGAGAGTAGATCTAAGTATTGTCATCTTTGGCATTCAATTCATAAGTGGCTCGCATAATAGACTCATAGGGTAGTTTGAATTTCTTTCTTGGGAAGTTTTCCATGCCTTTCCTTAATGAAAATTGGAATCTAATATTCCCTTCCTTCATATCAATAATTGCACCAATCGTTCTAAGGAAAGGTCTACCAAGAATAATAGGACAAGAAAGATTGCAATCTATATCAAGAACGATAAAATCTACAGGCGCATAATTCCTATTGGTAACAATAAGAACATCATTGATCCTTCCCATAGGTTTCTTAATGGTGGAATCCGCAAGGTGCAAGTTTAAAGAGCAATCATCAAAATCATGGAAACCTAGCACATCACATAAAGTTTTCCGAATCGTGGAAACACTAGCACCCAAATCACACAAGGCATAACATTCATGATCATTAATTTTAATTTTTATAGTTGGTTCCCACTCATCATAAACTTTTCTAGGTATAGAAACTTCCAATTCAAATTTTTCTTCATAAGATTGCATCAAGGCATCAACAATATGTTTGGTAAAAGCTTTATTTTGACTATAAGCATGAGGAGAATTCAACACGGATTGCAACAAGGAAATACAATCTATTAAAGAACAATTATCATAATTAAATTCCTTGAAATACATAATAGTGGGTTCAATGCTATGTAATTTGACCTCTCCAATTGTCGTTGTGGGCGCACGGCAGATGCCATGGGATGGCTAAAGAGAGGAGGAGGCTCGAGGGCACTGGTGGGCTCCAGAGGCGGGGTTGGCATGAGCGAGCGCGGGATGCAAGACATACCCAGGTTCGGGGATCTTCGGAGAGATAATACCCCTAGTCCTGCTGAGTGTGGTTTATATGCGACAGTACAAGGTTGCTCCTGGAGCTGTATGGAGGAAGAAGGAAGGCTGGCCAAGGCTTAGGCTGTTCCTTCGCCTTGGTGGGTTCTACTGACTGGTGGCTAATTTCTCTATCCTTGTGAGCTTACTTGCTTTCTTGCCTGCTCGCGTGAGGGCTCCTGGAGGGTTTTATAGGCCAACCCCCCAGGGGTACAATGGTAACGTTACAAGTTGGTGGGGCCGGGTTGTCAGCGTCTGAGGACTGGGGCTGGGACCCGCTGGGGGCCTGTGGTTTGCCGGGTTCCCCTAGGTGCGGGCCCCGCGTGCCTAGGGGGACTGTGCGCCATCTTCTCGATAGTCAGGGCGTGGCCGAGTCGAGTCGTGTGTGGTGCTCCGTCAGGTCGCCGCTTGCTGCTGTCAGCGGTGACGATGGGGGCACAGTTTCCACGTCGGGCCTGGTCAGCAGGTAGGTGAGGGGCACTATTGCCACGCTCCAGCTAACCAGAGGCATCGGCGGGGCACTGTTGCCTTGGCCATTAGTGGCTGAAGACTCATCCCATCATACGGTCTGGATGTGACGGGAGCTGACCCGTGGCTTGGATGCGGAGCACGCCACAAGTGGAGCTAGTTTTTTGAGGAAGCCTTGGTCGTTCCGAGTTCGGCTGTCATGTTCTGGTTGTCGAGGCCGAGTCGAGGTGCCTGGCCGGGTTCAGAGTTCGGCCGGGTCGCGGGGCCTGGCCGGGTCGAGCGACCCAGCCAAGCGCGTGCCGGCTTGAGGGGCGACGCTGGCCCCATTGTTTTCGAAAAGGATCCAGGTTCCGTTGCCTGCCCGGGGTTCATCCCCTCGACAGTAGTTCCCGAAGCTGTGAAGGTCCGCCTTCTTCGGATGGGAGGGCCTTCACAGTTTCCCCCTTAAGCAAGGCGAATTCTGCGAGCATCGGGTCCGGCAACACCCACTGTGTGCCAGTTTCTTCGGAAACCGGATCGCGGCATCCCGGCGGTGGCGAAAACCGAGGAGTCCATCAAATCTTGGGGCAATCCCTCAGGCTTCGCGCGGGCTCCACGTGGTGCCCAGAAGTCGGAGGGGCCTGACAGGCGCGTGACAGGACTGGGCGACGGGCTGGGGGCCGCCGCCACGTGCCCTTGGCCCACGCGTGTGGATTTATTGCGGCGTCCGGGGGTCGGTTGCTCTTCCCAGTGCAGTTACTGCGCGCGTACGTGCGCACTTATTGCGGGGTAGTGGGAAAGGTGAGCGCAGATGATCCCACTCCCCCACGTTCAAACCGAGGGCTATAAATTGGGGGCAAGGGGGGCGACAGACATTATTCTCGCTCGTGCCCTCTTGCCTCTTCGCCCTTGCTCTGCTTCTTGCGACCGTCGCGCTGCAATGCCCGTTGCTTCGAGCGGAGCCTCATCGTCGTCCATCTTCTTCCCTCTTCTTCGTGCGCACCCACTCGGTGTAGCCCCCGAGGTTCGGGCCAACTACGTAGTAGTTGGGTCGAATCTTTAGAATGCTGTTTTTGTTCTGATTGCTGCCATTTTTCAGCAACTCGACGCCTACCGGGTCGGCACCTTCAACCGTCTCCTGGGCAAATACCAAGAACTCAAGGAGCAGCTTTCCGCCAAGGCGGAGGAGCTCTGCATCGCCGTAGGTATCTTCGTGCTCTTTTCTAGTGGGGGCGCGGTAGCGCACCCACAGGGCATAGCCCCTGAGATTCGGGCCAACTATGTAACAGTTGGGCCAAATCTTAAGTCTTGCCTTTTCCTTTCCCGATTCATCCTTTTTGCAGCCGAGGTGTTGTCCCGGCAGACCCGGCTGCTCCGGCCCGGTCATCACTATGACCGGCTTGTTGCCGACACCGGCTGTCTTGGTGCCGAGGTGGCGCAGACGAGACCGGAGGTGGCGGCAGTCCGGTGGTCACTTGACGAGGCCAACCAGCTGTGGGAGTAGTTGGCGGGCCACAAGAGCCGGCTTGGGGCCGAGGTGGAGCTCCTCAAGGTGGAGGCCGCCAAGGTTGTGGAAGCGCAGCAGGCCCTGGTTGAGGCGGACCAGCAACGCGACAGGCTGGCCGACGACAAGGGCCACTCTAGGCCGAGGTGGAGCGCCTATGGGAGCAGGCTGCCGCGATAGAGGGGGCTTGTTAGGACGAGGCTCGCCATCTCAAGGCGTCCGAGAAGGCGACCGATGACAAGGACACCGAGTTGAAGGCGGCCCTTGCCAAGGTGGTCGACTTGGAGAGGGCGCTCCAAGAGCGCGACCGCACCATTGATCGGGAGCGGCGCGGTACGTTGCTTGAAGCGCAGCACCTGGAAGAATCCTTCTCTAGTTAGTGCTTTTCTTGGGTTTTGCCGGGTTGGGATCCGGCTATTCGTGCTTGTTGTCCTTTTGCCTGACTTGCTTCGTTTTCGGACAGGGGCCTTCCCTGATACACATTGGTTGGCGGAGGAAGTCGTCCACTTCCAGCGCTACGCGCTGGGGGCGTTGGATCCGGGACCGACCCGCAGGAGGCGTGGACCTTCCCGAAAATCATGACCGCCACCGAGGCCCGCCTGCGGGTCCTGGGGGAGCAGATGGGGCGGCTGTCCTAGGTCGACACAGCGATGACGACGGCCCTTTGGCCGGGCTCCGTTGAGCCGAGCAGCTTCACGCGGCTCGCACACTGGCTGGAGATGGGGTCGGACTGGCTCCACGAGTGGCGCATCTCTGCCGCTCGTGCCGGCGCCGAGATGGCGCTCCGGTTCGCATTGTCGTGGCACCCAGACTTGCAGCTGTATGCACTGATGGGCCAGCGGGCCGGCTCGGAGCAGCTGCTGCAGGAGCAAGCTGGCCGGATTGCCTCCCGGGCCAGCTACATCGCCGAGTTTGCCTTCCACGACGAGTTCCACCTGGAGCGGGCGGAAGATGGCGGAGTCGTGTCCGGCGACGACTATGGCATGTTTCTTCATGACCCGGAAGGCAGCTCCGAGGAGACGGGCGTCTACCGTGATGGGGGCACCGAGGAGGACACTGGTACCTCGGAGGCCTCCAGGGGAGAGCCGTCGACGTCGCGACCCGGTGCTGGAGACGCCTGAGACACCCTGGTAGAATCTGTTAGGTATCAGGTCCACCCACCCACTGGGGGTTTCTGGATGTAATGAATTCTGGCCGTGGGCCTTTAAATATTTATGTGTATATATCGTGAATGTTTTTACTCTTGCTTTTTGTTTTTTGAATCGATTTCTTGCGCTTTTCCTTTCTCAAACCTCCCCCCCTCCCCCCACGAGTCAGACGGTCGAGGCTCCGGTCCATGACAAGGAGTTCGGCTCTTTGCGAGGAGCGCACAGTACTTAGGTTTTTCAAAACGTTGAGCGCGAGTGAAACACCCACTGGGCCGGCTGGCGGCAACCCGGCGGAGCCGGTTGGCGAGCAGCCTGTCGTGCGGCAATTTTTTTGAAGTGATGGGCTGGGTTGATCGACCCGGCAGCCTTTGACTTAGTGTTTGAAGCGCGGGGGAGCTCTGGCCCGTTGTGCTTGCCAGCTGACAGCCGAAGCCGGGTCTGTGGCTTAGGGCGAAGTGGGGGGCCGCGGCGTCCTTAGCGCATCAGGAATCACCAAGGAAGGCAGCGGGTGGCGATGGAGCCGGCCAGCCCCCGAGCCCCCGGGTCGAGCGAGTCGGACTGGTGGCCGGGTTCAGGAGCATAGTGATGCATAAAAGTAGGGGACTCAATAACTTGGTTGGCAAAAAGCAGCCCCTGAGCATCGTTCGGGGACCCCATAGTTTCATATGTTTACAAAAGGCAACGATACATAGACTCGTACGGCTAACTGTAAAACGGGCGGAGGAGTTCCGGTTTCCACGGCTGGGTCGTTTCTTCACCGACGGTGTCTCTCTTGCGCTTGTTTGATTAGCGTGCGTCGATGAGGTAGTAGGCGTTGCAGTCGTGCAAGGCCCGGGTCATGATGAACGGGCCCTCCCATGGAGGGGACTGCTTGTGCTGGCCGGCTTGCTCTTGGACGAGTCGTAGGACGAGGTCGCCTTTGCGGAATGCGAGGTGCTTGATCTTCTTGCTCTGGTAATGCCTCAGGCCTTGCTGGTATATGGTCGAACTGTTGAGCGCCAGAAGGCGGGCTTCTTCGAGTAGGTCGACGCCGTCTTCGTGGGCTTCTTTGGCTTTGGCTTCAGTGTACATCATGACACGTGGCGAGTCGAACTCGACGTCGGTCGGGGTGACGGCTTCGGCTCCATAGACGAAGAAGAACGGGGTGAACCTGGTCGACTGATCCAGCGTAGTTTGGAGACTCCAGAGGACGGCCGACAACTCGTCGAGCCAGCTGTCGGGTGAGCGGATGAGTGGCTCGACGAGCCGCGACTTGATGCCGAACAGGATTAGGCTGTTGGCCCACTCGACCTGCCCATTGGACTGCGGGTGTGCAACGGAGGCCAGGTTGAGGCGGATGCCGGAGACGGAACAGTATTGCTCGAGTGGGCCCTTGGCGAAGTTGGTGCCATTGTCCGTGATGATGTTGTTCGGCATTCCGTAGCGAACCGCGATGTCTTTGATGAATCAGACGGCTGTTGGCCCGTCCAGTTTCTTGATTGGCCATGCTTTGATCCACTTGGTGAACTTGTCCACCACCACCAGCAGATGCGTCATGCCGCCTCGGACGGTTTTGAAGGGCCCCACCATGTCGAGTCCCCAGACCGCAAAGGGCCAGGCGATCGGAATGGTGCGGAGTGCTGACGCCGGCTGGTGGTTGCGCTTGCTGAAAGCTGGCATCCCTCACACTTGAGAACGAGCGACTCGACATCTTGGAGGGCCGTGAGCCAATAGAAACCGTGGCGGAAAGCCTTGGCCACCAGGGATCGCGATGCGGCATGGTGCCCGCATTCACCCTGGTGTATGTCGAGGAGGATGTCGATGCCTTGATCATGCTCGACACAGCGTTGGAACACGCTGGTGGAGCTGTGCTTGACGAGCTCGTTGCTGATGATGCTATAGGCGGACACCCGGCATTGCACCTGCCGGGCCTCGGTCCCATCCATGGGGAGAACCCCATTCTTCAGGAATTCTGAGATTGGCAGGGCCCAAGACGGAGCCGTCACCACGGCGAGGATGGCCACCTGGGTGGGTTCCGGGTCGGCAGCCTCCGAGCCGGGTTGAGCAGCCCCCGGGTTGGGGATGGTGGCAGCTGGGTCTAGGGTGATGCTGGCCGGCTTGGACTAAGCAGTCCCCAGGCCAGGTTTAGCAGCCCCCGGGCAAGGTTCGTCAGTCCTCGGGCTGGGTTCGGCACCCCCCGGGCTGGGTTGAGATGCGGCCGGGTCGTCTGGAACGTGATGGACTCGGAGTCCGGCGACGGCTTGACGGATGGCTTGTGCAGGTTCTCGAGGGAGACGCCGAATGGGATGGACTGCCGGGATGAGGCAATCTTGGCGAGCGTGTTGGCTACTTCGTTCTCCGTGTGCGGAACATGGATGAACTCGCAGCCCTCGAAGGACCCGGACAGCTTCTGGACGAGGAAGCGGTAGCTTGCTAGATTGGAGTCGCCGGCGTCCCACTCACCGGAGCACTGTTGCACCACCACATCCGAGTCACTGTAGCACAGGATGCACCGGATGCCGAGTTCCTTGGCAAGCCGGGGGCCGTGCATAAGGGCTTCGTACTCGGCAACATTGTTGGAGGCGGTGAAGTGGATCTGGAGTGCGTAGCGGAGTCGGTCGCCCTTTGGGGACGACAGCATGATGCCGGCCCCTAGGCCGAGTCGCATCTTGGACCCGTCGAAATTCATGCGCCCGTGCTTTGAGTCGGGAGGCGGCAGTAGGTGCTAGGTCTCAGTCCAGTCGACGAGGAAGTCGGCCAGGGCCTGAGACTTGATCGTGGCACGGGGCTCGTAGACGATGGTGTGGCCGGCTAGCTCGAGCGCCCACTTGGCGACCCAGCCAGAGGCGTCCCGGCACCCGATGATCTCGCCGAGAGGGGTCGTGCTGACCATGGTGATGACGTGCTCTTGGAAGTACTGCTTCAGCTTCTTGGCGGTGAAGTACACGCCGTAACACATCTTCTGGTAGTGCGGGTAGTTCTGCTTGGAGTTGGAGAGCACATCGCTCAGGTAGTAGACCGGATGCTGGATGGCTTGGATCTTGCCCTTCTCTGGTTGCTCGACCACCAGCACCGTGCTGACCGACCGTGAGGTCGCGGCTATGTAGAGCAACAACAGCTCCTTGTCGGTCGGCGTGGCCAGGACTGGTGCGGTGGAGAGCATGCGCTTGAGGTCTCGGAAGGCCTTGTCCGCCTGGTCGTTCCATTCGAACGGCGTCATCTTCTTCATCAGCTGTTACAGGGGTAGGGCCCTCTTGCCCAGCCGGCTGAGAAACCGGCCGACCTAGGCCAAGCAGCCGGTGAATTTCTGGACATCACGCAGCCAGGTCAGCTTGCACATGCACTTGATGGCCTTGATTTTCTCCGTGTTCGCCTCAATGTCGCACTCCGTGACGAGGAAGCCGAGTAGCTTTCCGGTCGGGACGCCGAAAACGCATTTCTCCGGGTTGAGCTTGACCTTGTATTCGCGGAGGTTGGCGAACGTTTCCTTCAGGTCGTCGAGGAGCATGAGGTGCTGCTTGGTCTTCACCACGATGTCGTCCACGTAAACATAGATATTGCGGCCGAGTTGTGGCAGCAGGCATTTCTACATGCAGCGCTGGAAGGTGGCGTCGGCGTTCTTCAAGCCGAATGACATGGTGATGTAGCAATACGCCCCAAAGGGTGTGATGAAGATGTCTTCAGGGCGTCGGCCGGGTCCAGCTTGATCTGGTGGTAGCCAGAGTAAGCGTCCAGGAAGGACAGGAGCTCGCACCCGGCGGTCGAGCCTTGTTGAGGCTGGTGTAGTCGATACACATGCGCCAGGTCTTGTTCTTCTTTAGGACAAGGACTGGGCTGGCCAGCCACTTGAGGTGTAACACTTCCATGATGAAGCCGGCCGCCAAGAGCTTGGCGACCTTTTCACCGATGGTTCTTCTTTTCTCTTCGGAGAAACGTCGCAGGGGTTGACGGACAGGCTTGGCGTCCTTGAGGACATGGATTTTGTGCTCGGCGTACTTCCTCGGGATACCTAGCATGTCCTTGGGGGTCCATGCAAATATATCCCGATTCTCACGGAAGAAGTCAACGAGCTCGCCTTCCTATTTGCTATCGAGGCGGGCGCCTATGACAACTTACTTGTTGCAGCTAGGATCTTCTGGATTCAGCTTCACTTTCTTGGTCTCCTTGGACGGTTTGAAGGGAGCTTCGTCGATCGGCTCCTCGGTTGGGATCGACGCGGCCGAGGCTTCGCCCGCCATGGTGGCGATCCGGTCAAGCTGGCGCTGCTCCTCGGTAATGACCAGTGACTCGGGTAGCTTGGCGCCGTCTCGGGCGCACTCCAGGGACTTGCGGGAGTCGCCAGTGATGGTGATGAGGCCCTTCGGACCCGGCATCTTCATATTCAGATACGCGTAGTGGGAGACCGCCATGAATTTGGCGAGTGCCGGTCGGCCTAGCAACGCGCGGTACGCGCTGGATAGGTCCACCACCTCGAAGCATATCGGCTCGCCCCAGAAATGGTTGCTATCGCCGAACAGGACGTCGAGCCGGACTCGGCCAATGGGAGAGCAGGAGAGGCCGGGAACGATGCCGTGGAAGATCGTCTAGGTCGGCTCCAGGTCATTGGCCTCGAGGCCAAGCTTGGTCATCGTGTCACGGTAGAGGATGTTGATGGTGCTACCGCCGTCGATGAGTACTCGGGAAACTTGCACGTGCGTCGCGCGACAATGGTGGGGTTAAGGACGAGGGCGTAGCCACCTGGCTTCGGCATGACTGCCGAGTGGTCTTCCTGGGTCCAGGTGACCGGGTGGTCCGACCAGTGCATGAATTCTGGTTTGGCCGGGACGACGGTGTTCGCCTCCTGCCGAAGGAGGCACTCGCTGCGCTTGTCGTCGCCGAGGCTTGTGAAGACGACGTAGGCTGCGTTCTGGTCCGGGTAGGCGTCGTCGCGTATCGCGCCGCCGGCTGGAGGCGGGGGCGGAGGCGGAGGCGGCTGTCCCGCGCCTGGAGCCGGAGCCAGAGGAGGCGGGACGTCGCCCCTCATGATGCGCTTGGTGATGCCGCACTGCTGAAGCGTGTGTGTGGACGGCCTTGCGCCGCTGTGGTGCTGCGAGCATCTCTTCGAAGCTCATGGCGGGTTGCCATGTCGTCTTACCGGTCTGCCAACGCTTGGCTGCCACATCCGCCGCGGGTTCGGTGGCCGCGACGAGCCGGTTGTTGTAGCGCTGAGCCAGTTGACCGGCCTTGCGCTTGTTGTTCTATTGGTGCTGCTGCCGGCTGCTCTCGCCGGCCGGCTTCAGAGGGGGAACAGGATTTGCCTTGCCGGCTTCATCCAGCGCCACATGGATCTACATGGCGGAGTCGGCGTTGGCGTACTTGTACGCCGTCACCATGAGCGCGGCCATGGTGGCCGGCTCGGAGCGCAAGAGCTTGTGCTTGAGGAGGGTGCCATCTCGGCACCCGTTAACGAAATAATAGATTGCTTGGACTTCATGGACGCCCTCGCAGCTGTTCCGAAGCTCCGTCCAGCATGCGAGGTACTCACGGCCGGTATCCGTCGGCCCCTGCATGCACATGGCGAGCTGGCTAGGGCGGCTGGGTCGCTTGTAGGTCCCCGTGAAGTTGCGGACGAAGGCCTGCTCGAAATCGACCCACATGTTGACGCTGCCCATCTGCAGACTGTTCAACTAGGTGTGGGTCGACCCTTCCAGCATGAGCGGTGCGTAGCGCACGGCGAGTCGGCGATTGGCGCCGGTGATGCCAATGGCGGTGGTGTAGTCGGTGAGCCAGTCCTCCGGCTTCACAGTCCCGTTGTACTTGGGGGTGTCGCGGGGAAGTATGAACCCTTTGGGAAAGGGCTCTTCCTAGATGCGTGGGCTGAAGCACGCCGGCCCGATGGTGCCGCTTTCCTCCACATCCAGGGAGTGAGCGAGTTGGTCGAGGCGGTGGCGAGTGTCGGTGTCGTCGATGGGGCGTGGGCCGAGTCGACTGGCGACCAGGCCACGGGGGGCTGGGTCGGTCGGAGTCGGACGCCGGCTAGGCTGGCCGGGTCAGCGCTGGTTCTCCAGGACGGGCTCGTCGCCCAAACCGTCGGCGATCGTAGAGGCCGGGTCGCGTCGAGTCCGGGCTCGGCCGGAATGCGCCTCGCCGGGCGGCGAGGATCCCGTGTGCTGAAGTTCGCCGGGTCCGCCGACGCGGGCGGAGCCAGATCCCGCCGGCTTGGCGAGCTAGTTGAGGCGGTCTTGCTTTGCGTTGGCCGCGTTGAGGAGGTCGCACATCCGCCCGATGCGCTCCTTTAGTTCTTCGCCCGTGAGCTGATCCAGGTTGACTGCGGCAGCCTAGGCAGCACGCATGTTCTTCACTGGGGTCTCGTAGACGGTCGGGATGGCGCCCAGGGCGCGGCCGATCGCTCCTCCCTGAGCTCGCCCGTTGGCGACCCGGCTCGGCTCGGCCGCGGCGGGCGTGAATCCGTAGGCGGCATTGCGCTCCAGCTGAGCAGAATCTAGGCGTCACTGTGTGGCGACGAGGGTCTTGGACAGGTCCAGCATCTGCTAGCGCCTTTCCTCGAGCTCGGCTCGGGCCTCAGCGATGTTGGTGTCATCGATGTCAGTGCCGATGGGGATGCGGAGGCTCTGCATTACGGCACGCAACAGGTTGGATGGCTTGGTCCATTCCGCTGTGGCCTTGGCTTCCGCAGCCTTCCTCGTCTTGCTCGACCACCTCCACGTGGACGTCCATTTCCCCAGTGGAAATGCCACTGCCACGGGGGAGGGGGGAGTCAAAGTAGTTGAGTACCTCGCTGGGGTACTCGTCGGTCATGGGTGCATCAAAGATGCGCAACGCGGCGAAGGAGGCGGCGAGTGCGCCGACAACGTCACCCGCCAGCATGACGGGCTCGTCGGAGTCGGAGAGGAACCCCGTCTGAAGCATGCTCCTGGCCAGCTCCTCAAGCTGCCCCACGGTGGGCGCCCATTGTCGTGGTGGGCGCACGGCAGATGCCATGGGATGGCTAAAGAGAGGAGGAGGCTCGAGGGCACAGGTGGGCTCCAGAGGCGGGGTTGGCATGAGCGAGCGCGGGACGCAGGACATACCTAGGTTCGGGGCTCTCCGGAGAGATAATACCCCTAGTCCTGTCGAGTGTGGTTTATATGCGATAGTACAAGGTTGCTCCTGGAGCTGTATGGAGGAAGAAGGAAGGCTGGCCAAGACTTAGGTTGTTCCTTCTCCTTGGTGGGTTCTACTGATTGGTGGCTAATTTCTCTATCCTTTCTAGCTTACTTGCTTTCTTGCCTGGTTGCATGAGGGCTCCTGGGGTTTTTATAGGCCAACCCCCCAGGAGTACAATGGTAACGTTATAAGTTGGTGGGGTCGGGTCGTCAGCGTCTGAGGACCCGAGCTGGGACCCGCTGGGGGCCTGTGGTTCGCCGGGTTCCCCTAGGTGCGGGCCCTGCATGCCTAGGGGGATTGTGCGCCATCTTGTTGATCGTCAGGGCGTGGCCGAGTCGAGTCATTTGAGTGGCGCCCGTCAGTCGCTGCTTCTTTGTTGTCGTGGTGACGACGGGGCACCTGCTGCCATGCCGGCCCTGGGTCCGGTAGGTGAGGGCACTGTTGCCACGCTCCGGCTGACCAGAGGCATGGGCGGGGCTCTGTTGCCTTGGTCATCAATGGCTGAAGACTCGTCCCATCGTATGGTCTGGATGGGACGGGAGCTGACCCGTGGCTGGGTTGCGGAGCACGCCATGGGTGGAGCTGGTTTGTTGAGGAAGCCTTGGTCGTGCCAAGTTCAGTTGTCTTGTTCTAGTTGTCGAGGCCGAGTCGAGGTGCCTGGCCGGGTTAGAGAGTTCGGCCGGGTCACGGGTCCTGGCCGGGTCGAGCGACCCGGCCAAGCGCGTGCTGGCTTGAGGGGTGACGCCGGCGCCTTTGTTTTTGAAAAGGATCCGGGTTCCGTTGCCTGCCCGGGATTCATCCCCCCGACACCAATCCCACTTTTACCAAGTTTAGCATCAAGATCTAAAAACTCCGAATCATTGGGACGCCTTTTAACTAAAGTTGAGTCATCTCCAGTCCCATCATTATCAAGATTCATATTGCAAAACAAAGATTTAATAGGGGCTACATCAATAACTTTTAGATCTTCGTCATTATTTTCATGGAAACTAGAAGAACACGCTTTTACAAAGCATTCTTTCTTAGCACACATCCTAGCGGTTCTTTCTTTGCACTCATCAATGGAAGTTCTCATGGCTTTGAGAGACTCATTGATATCATGCTTATGTGGAATAGATCTAAGTTTCAAAGAATCAACATCAAGCGAAAGTCTATCAACGTTCCTAGCCAATTCATCAACTTTAAGCAATTTTTCTTCAAGCAAAGCATTAAAATTCTTTTGAGAGATCATAAATTATTTAACACTATTCTCAAAATCAGAGGGCATCTTATTAAAATTTCCATAAGAGTTCTTGTAGGAATTACCATAATTATTTGAGGAATTACTAGGAAAAGGCCTAGGATTAAAGTTTCCTCTATACGCGTTGTTACCAAAATTATTCCTACCAACAAAATTCACATCCATAGATTCATTATTATTCTCAATCAAAGTAGATAAAGGATATTACTGGAATCAATAGGATCACTCTTAGTAGCAAATAATTTCATAAGTTCATCCATCTTTCCACTCAAAACTTTAATCTCTTCTATAGCATGCACTTTTTTTACTAGTAGATTCTTCGGTGTGCCATTGAGAATAATTAACCATAATGTTATCTAGGAGTTTAGTAGCTTCTCCTAAAGTGATTTCCATAAAAGTGCCTCCCGGGCCGAATCTAAAAGATTTCTAGAAGCAAAATTCAATCCGGCATAAATTTTTTGTATGATCATCCATAAATTCAAACCATGAGTAGGGCAACTGCGAATCATTAATTTCATTATTTCCCAAGATTGGGCAACATGCTCATGATCAAGTTGTTTAAAATTCATAATATCATTTCTAAGAGAGATGATCTTAGCGGGAGGAAAATACTTAGAGATAAAAACATCCTTGCACTTATTCCATGAATCAATACTATTTTTAGGCAAAGACGAAAACCAAGTTTTAGCACGATCTCTAATTGAAAACGGAAATAACTACAATTTAACAATATCATTATCCGTATATTTCTTCTTTTGCATATCACACAAATTAACAAAGTTGTTTAGATGAGTAGCGGCATCTTCACTAGGAAGGCCGGAGAATTGATCTTTCATAACAAGATTCAACAAAGCAGCATTGATTTCACAAGATTCAACATCATTAAGAGGAGCAATCGGAGTGCTAAGGAAATCATTATTATTGGTATTGGAAAAGTCACACAATTTGGTATTATCTTGCGCCATCGCGACAAGCAATCCAACACACAAGCACACAAGAAGGCAAGGGAAAGATAGAGGAGAACGGGAAAGAGAGAGTGAATAAAACGGCAAGCGTGAAGTGGGGGAGAGGAAAACGAGAGGCAAATGGCAAATAATGTAATGCGAGGGAGATGAGTTTGTGATGGGTACTTGGAATGTCTTGACTTGAGCGAAGACCTCCCCGGCAACGGCGCTATAAATCCTTGTTGCTACCTCTTGAGCATGCGTTAGTTTTTCCCTTGAAGAGGAAAGGGTGATGCAGCAAAGTAGCGTAAGTATTTCCCTCAGTTTTTGAGAACAAAGGTATCAATCCAGTAGGAGGCTCCTCAAAAGTCCCTCGTACCTACACAAACAAACAAGAACCTCGCAACCAACGCGATAAAGGGGTTGTCAATCCCTTCACGGGTAACTTGCAAAAGTGAGATCTGATAGAGATAGTAAGATAATATAAATATTTTTGGTATTTTTATGATATAGATTGGAAAGTAAAAGATGCAAATAAAAGTAGATGGAAAACTTATATGATAAAACATAGACCCGGGGCCATAGGTTTCACTAGTGGCTTCTCTCAAGATAGCATAAGTATTACGGTGGGTGAACGAATTACTGTCGAGCAATTGATAGAAAAGTGCATAGTTATGAGAGTATCTAGGCATGATCATGTATATAGGCATCACGTCCGAAACAAGTAGATCGAAATGATGCTGCATCTACTACTATTACACCACACATCGACCGACTCCAACCTGCATCTAGAGTATTAAGTTCATAAGAACAGAGTACCCATTAAGCAAGATGACATGATGTAGAGGGGTAAACTCAAGCAATATGATATAAACCCCATCTTTTTATCCTCGATGGCAACAATACAATACGTGCCTTGCTGCCCTCATCCTTTGGGAAAGGACATCGCAAGATTGAACCCAAAGCTAAGCACTTCTCCCATTGCAAGAAAGATCAATCTAGTAGGCCAAACCAAACTGATAATTCGAAGAGACTTGCAAAGATAACCAATCACACATAAAAGAATTCAGAGGAGATTCAAATATTCCTCATAGATAAACTTGATCATAAACCCACAATTCATCGGATCTCGACAAACACACCGCAAAAAGAGTTACATCGAATAGATCTCCAAGAAGATCGAGGAGAACTTTGTATTGAGATTCAAAGAGAGAGAAGAAGCCATCTAGATAATAACTATGGACCCGAAGATCTGTGGTAAACTACTCACAACTCATCGGAGAGGCCTTGGAGATGATGTAGAGGCCCTCCATGGTCGATTCCCCCTCTGGCGGAGCGCCGACGAAGGCTCCAAGATGGGATCTCACAGATACAGAAGGTTACGGAAGTGGAAATAGTTTTTCGTGGTGCTCCTGGATGTTTTCGGGGTACGTGGATATATGTAGGCAAATGAGGTAGGTCAGGGAGCCACGAGGGGTCCACGAGGGTGGGGGCGCGCCCACCCCCCTAGGGCGCACCGGGCACCCTCGTGGCCACCTCGGTTACTTCTTGACGTCCACTCCAAGTCTCCTGGATTGCGTTTGTTCCAAAAAGATCGCTCCCGAAGGTTTCATTCCGTTTGGACTAAGATTGATATTCCTTTTCTTCGAAACACTGAAATAGGCAAAAAAACAGCAATTCAGGCTGGGCCTCCGGTGAGTAGGTTAGTCCCAAAAATGATATAAAAGTGTAAAGTAAAGCCCATAAACATCCAAAACAAGTAATATAATAGCATGGAACAATCAAAACTTATAGATACATTGGAGATGTATCATGCATCATCATCATCGTCGCCATGCCGTCGTGCTGACGGAACTCACCCTCGTCCTCAACTGGATCAAGAGCACGAGGGACGTTATCGAGTTGAACGTCTGCTGAATGCAGAGGTGTCGTACGTTCGGTACTTGATCGGTTGGATCGCAAAGAAGTTCGACTACATAAACAGCGTTATTGAAACGCTTCCGCTTTCGGTCTACGAGGGTACGTGGACACACTCTCCCCTCTCGATGCTATGCATGACCTAGATAGATCTTGCGTGATCGTAGGATTTTTTTGAAATTACTGCATTCCCCAACAGTGGCATCCAAGCCAGGTCTATGCGTAGTTGTTATATGCACACGTAGAACACAAAGAGTTGTGGGCAATAATAGTCATACTGCTTACCACCAACGTCTTACTTTGATTCGGCAGTATTGTTGAAGGAAATATGCCCTACATGCAATAATAAAGTTATTATTTATTTCCTTATTTCATGAAAAATGTTTATTATTCATGCTAGAATTGTATTAACCGGAAACTTAGTACATGTGTGAATACATAGACAAAACATATTATCCCTAGTATGCCACTACTTAAGTAGCTCGTTAATCAAAGATGGTTATGTTTCCTAACCATAGACATGTGTTGTCATTTGATGAACAGGGTCACATCATTAGGAGAATGATGTGATGGACATGACCCATCCGTCAGCTCAGCATTATGATCGTTACAGTTCCATTGCTACTTCTTTCTTCATAACATATACATGTTCCTATGACTATGAGATTATGCAACTCCCGAATACCGGAGGAACACTTAGTGTGCTATCGAACGTCACAACGTAATTGGGTGATTATAAAGATGCTCTACAGGTGTCTCCGATGGTTTGTTGGGTTCGCATAGATCGAGATTAGGATTTGCCACTCCGTGTTTCGGAGAGGTATCTCTGGGCCCTCTCGGTGATGCACATCACTATAAACCTTGCAAGCGATGTGACTAATGAGTTAGTTGCGGGATGATGCATTACGGAACGAGTAAAGAGACTTGCCGGTAATGATATTGAACTAGGTATTGAGATACCGACGATCGAATCTCGGGCAAGTAACATACCGATGACAAAGGGGGCAACATATGTTGTTATCCGGTTTGACCGACAAAGATCTTCGTAGAATATGTAGGAACCAATATGAGCATCCAGAATAGTCAAAAAAATATGAGCATCCAGGTTCCGCTATTGGTTATTGACCGGAAGTGAGTCTCGGTCATGTCTACATAGTTCTCGAACCCATAGGGTCCGCACGTTTAACGTTCGATGACGATCGATATTATGAGTTTATGTGTTTTGATGTACCGAAGGTTCTTCGGAGTCCCGGATGTGATCATGGACATGACGAGGAGTCTCGAATGGTCGATACATAAAGATTGGTATACTTGAAGGCTATGTTTGGACACCCAAAAGGTTCCGAGTGGTTCGGGAATTTTTCCGGAGTACCGGGAGGTTACCGTAACCCCCCGGGGAGTTAATGGGCCTTAATGGGCCATGGTGGAAGAGACGAGGAGGAGGCCAAGGTGGGGGCGCCCCCTCCCCCCAAGCCCAATCCGAATTGGGAGGGGCCCCGGCCCCCCTTTCCTTCTCTCCCTCTCCCTCTTCCTTCTTCTCCTACTCCAACTAGGGAAGGGGGGAAACCTACTCCTACTTGCAGTAGGACTCCCCCCGTTGGGCGCTTCATAGAGAGGGCTGGCCCTCCCCTCCTCCACTCCTTTATATACGGGGGAGGGGGCACCCCATAAACACACAAGTTGATCTTTAGCCGTGTGCGGTGCCCTCCTCCACAGTTTTCCACCTCGGTCATATTGTCGTAGTGCTTACGTGAAGCCCTGTGCCGGTAACTTCATCATCACCGTAACCACGCCCTCATGCTGACGGAACTCTCCCTCGGCCTCAGCTGGACCTAGAGTTCGAGGGACGTCACCAAGATGAACATGTGCAGATCGCAGAGGTGCCGTGCATTTGGTACTTGATCGGTTGGATCACGAAGACCTTCGACTACATCAACCGCGTTACTTAACGCTTCTGCTTTCGGTCTACGAGGGTACATGGACACACTCTTTCCTCTTGTTGTTATGCATCTCCTAGATAGATCTTGCGTGATCGTAGGATTTTTTTTGAAATTACTATGTTCCCCAACAATTGTTGGATGAAGCGGCCCGGACCGACATTACATGACCGCGTTCATGAGACTGGTTCTACCGACGTGCTTATGCACATAGGTGGCTGGCGGGTGTCTGTTTCTCCAACTTTAGTTGAATCAAAGTTTGACTATGGCCGATCCTTGTTGTAGGTTGAAACAGCACACTTGACGAAAAATCATTGTGGTTTTGATGCGTAGGTAAGAACCGTTCTTGCGAAGCCCGTAGCAGCCATGTAAAATTTGCAACAAAAAGGTAGAGGATGTGCAATGATGTGATATGGTCAAAGCATGATGTGATATAAATTGTTGTATGAGATGATCATGTTGTGTAACAAAGTTATCGGCAACTGGCAGGAGCCATATGGTTGTCGCTTTATTGTATGCAATGCAATCGCCATTTAATTGTTTTACTTTATCACTAAGCGGCAGCGATAGTCGTAGTAACAATAGTTGGCGAGACGACAATGATGCTACAATGGAGATCAAGGTGTCGCGCCGGTGACGATGGAGATCATGACGATGCTTCGGTGATGGAGATCATAAGCACAAGATGATGATGGCCATATCATGTCACATATTTTGATTGCATGTGATGTTTATCTTTGATGCATCTTATTTTGCTTAGTATGGCGGTAGCATTATAAGATGATCCCTTACTAAATTTCAAGGTATAAGTGTTCTCCCTGAGTATGCACCATTGCTACAGTTCGTCATGCCGAGACACCACATGATGATCGGATGTGATAAGCTCTACGCTCACATACAATGGGTGCAAGCCAGTTTTGCACATGCAGAATACTCGGGTTAAACTTGACGAGCCTAGCATATGCAGATATGGCCTCGGAATACCGAGACCGAAATGTCGAACGTGAATCATATAGTAGATATGATTGACATAGTGATGTTCACCATTGAAAGCTACTCCATCTCACGTGATGATCGGACATGGTTCAGTTGATTTGGATAGCGTGAACATTTAGATGACCAGAGGGATGTCTATCTAAGTGGGAGTTCTCAAGTAATATGATTAATTGAACTTTAATTTATCATGAACTTAGTCCTGATAGTTATTTTGCATGTCTATTTTATTGTAGATCAATGACCCGTGCTACCGTTCCTTTGAATTTTAATCTGTTCCTAGAGAAAGCTAAGTTGAAAGATGATGGCAGCAACTACACGGACTAGGTCCGTAACTTGAGGATTATCCTCATTGATGCACAGAAGAATTACGTCCTAGAAGCACCATTGGGTGCCAGGCCTGCTGAAGATGCTACTGATGACGTTAAGAACGTCTGGCAGAGCAAAGCTAATGACTACTCGATAGCTCAGTGTGCCATGCTTTACGGCTTCAAAGATGTTTTGAACATCATGGAGCATATGAGATGTTCCAAGAGTTGAAGTTAATATTTCAAGAAAATGCCCGTGTTGAGAGATATGAAGTCTCCAACAAGTTCTGTAGCTGCAAAATGGAGGAGAATAGTTCTGTCAGCGAACACATACTCAGAATGTCTGGGTACCATAACCACTTGACTCGGCTGGGAATTAATCTTCCTAATGATAGTGTCATTGACAGAGTTCTTCAATCACTACCACCAAGCTATAAAGGCTTTGTGATGAACTACAATATGCAAGGGATGAACAAGACTATTCCCGAGCTCTTCGCGATGCTAAAGGCTGCGGAGGTAGAAATCAAGAAGGAGCATCAAGTGTTGATGGTCAACCAGACCACTAGTTTCAAGAAAATGGGCAAAGGGAAGAAGGGGAACTTCAAGAAGAACAGCAAGATAGTTGCTGCTTAGGAGAAGAAACCCATGTCTGGACCTAAACCTGAAACTGAGTGCTTCTACTTCAAAGGCACTGGACACTAGAAGCGAACTGCCCCAAGTTTTTGACGGATAAGAAGGATGGCAAAGTGAAAGGTCTATTTGATATACATGTTATTGATGTGTACCTTACTAATGCTCGTAGTAGCGCCTGGGTATTTGATACTAGTTCTATTGCTCATATTTGCAGCTCAAAATAGGAGCTACGGATTAAACGAAGATTGGCTAAGGACGAGGTGACGATGCACGTGGGAAATGGTTCCAAGGTCGATGTGATCGTCGTCGGCACGCTACCTCTACATCTACCTTCAAGATTAGTTTTAGACCGGAATAATTGTTATTTGGTGCCAGCGGTGAGCATGAACATTATATCTGGATCTTGTTTGATGCGAGACGGTTATTCATTTAAATCATAGGATAATGGTTGTTCTATTTATATGAGTAATATCTTTTATGGTCATGCACCCTTGATGAGTGGTCTATTTTTGTTGAATCATGATCGTGATAATACACATGTTCATAACATTGAAGCCAAAAGATGCAAAGTTGATAATGATAGTGCAACTTATTTGTGGCACTGCCGTTTGGGTCATGTCAGTGTAAAGCGCATGAAGAAACTCCATGCTGATGGACTTTTGGAATCACTTGATTATGAATCACTTGGTGCTTGCGAACCGTGCCTCATGGGCAACATGACTAAAACTCCGTTCTCCGGAACAATGGATCGAGATACTAACTTATAGGAAATAATAAATACAAATGTATGCGGTCCAATGAGTGTTGAGATCGTGGCGGGCATCGTTATTTTCTTACCTTCACAGATGATTTGAGCCGATATGGTTATATCTACTTAATCAAGCATAAGTCTGAAACGTTTGAAAAGTTCAAAGAATTTCAGAGTGAAGTGGAAAATCATCGTAACAAGAAAATAAAGTTTTTATGATCTGATCATGGAGCAGAATATTTGAGTTACGATTTTGGTCTTCATTTGAAACAACAAGGGATAGTTTCACAACTTACGCCACCTGGAACACCACAGCGAAATGGTGTGTCCGAACGTCGTAACCGTACTTTATTGGATATGGTGCGATCTATGTTGTCTCTTACTGATTTACTGCTATCGTTTTGGGGTTATGCTTTAGAGACGGCTGCATTCACTTTAAATAGGGCACCATCAAAATCCGTTGAGACGACGCCTTATGAACCGTGGTTTGGCAAGAAACCAAAGTTGTTGTTTCTTAAAGTTTGGGGCTGCGATGTTATGTGAAAAAGCTTCAACCTGATAAGCTCGAACCCAAATCGAAGAAGTGCATCTTCATAGGATATCCAAAGGAAACTGTTGGGTACACCTTCTATCACAGGTCCGAATGCAAGATCTTTGTTGCTAAAAAATGGATCCTTCCTAGAGAAGGAGTTTCTCTCGAAAGAAGTGAGTGGGAGGAAAGTAGAACTTGATGAGGTAACTGTACCTTCTCCCTTATTGGAAAGTAGTTCATAACAGAAATCAGTTCTAGTGATTCCTACACCAATTAGTGAGGAAGCTAATGATAATGATCGTGAAACTTCAGATCAAGTTACTACCGAACCTCATAGGTCTTCCAGAGTAAGATCCACACCAGAGTGGTACGATAATCCTGTTCTGGAAGTTGCCGGTGTCAAAACCGGCGGATCTCGGGTAGGGGGTCCCGAACTGTGCGTCTAGTCGGATGGTAACAGGAGACGAGGGACACAATGTTTTTACCCAGGTTCAGGCCCTCTCGATGGAGGTAATACCCTACGTCCTGCTAGATTAATATTGATGATATGGGTAGTACAAGAGTAGATCTACCACGAGATCAATGAGGCTAAACCCTAGAAGCTAGCCTATGGTATGATTGTTGAGATGTAATGTTGTGTCCTACGGATTAAAGCCCTCCGGTTTATATAGACACCGGAGAGGCTAGGGTTACACAGAGTCGGTTACAATGGTAGGAGATCTACATATCCGTATTGCCAAGCTTGCCTTCCACGCCAAGTAAAGTACCTTCCGGACACGAGCCGGAGTCTTCAATCTTCTATCTTCGTAGTCTGGGAGTCCGGCGGATATTGATAGTCCGGCTGTCCGGACACCCCCTAGTCCAGGACTCCCTCAGTAGCCCCTGAACATGTCTTCAATGATGATAAGTCCAGCGTGCATAATGTTCGGCATTGCAAGGCGGGTTCCTCCCTTGAATAATCCGGAGAAGATAATGAACACCAGGATAGTGTCCGGCTCTGCAAAATAATTTCCACATTCCAAACATAGAGAGAATAAAATATATACACCGATCCAATCTGCTGACGTATTATGCGGCACGACATCACACCGGCACCAAGCCCTTGTTTGAATTACTGTACCACTTCGGCACATTTAGCGAAGCGGTTTCCTTGGTACGTCACGTCGAAGCAGAGATCGTGTTCCCCTTTTTCCGGGATACTCATCAATACGTGCGTGGGTAACCCAACCACGCCATTGATGGTGGCGCTTGGGGGATAAGCGAGTTTTACCAGGCCGGTAAGGGACGCATAGTTTTGTCCGCCTATATATAAGGGATAAGGATTTACCTTCTCACCTACGCCTTCTTCCTCCTTTGCTCATCCATCCCTGCGAACCCAAGCTCCAACGCTCAAGCTCGCGCATTCCGCCTCGACCCTTCTCCGAACATGTCCGGAGGGGGAGGCAAGTGGATGGCCTCCACCGTCAAGGAGGAGGACATCACCAAGCTGCGCGACGCCGGATACCTTTCCGGAAACATCGCGCATCGGCTGCCCGACGCGGGGCAGCTCGTTCCTACCCCAGGACCCCGCGAGAGGGTTGTTTTCCTTCCCCACTTCCTCCGCGGACTGGGCTTCCCGCTCCATCCATTCGTCCGGGGGATCATGTTCTACTACGGCCTGGATTTCCACGATCTGGCGCCGAATTTCGTCCTCAACATCTCGGCGTTTATCGTCGTGTGCGAGGCTTTTCTCTGCATCCGGCCCCACTTCGGCCTGTGGCTCAAGACTTTCAACGTCAAGCCGAAGGTCGTGAAGGGGACGCAAGCGGAATGCGGAGGCGCTATGTTGGGCAAGTTGCCCAACGTCCCTTGGCTAGAAGGGACCTTCGTGGACTCCATCAAGGGGTGGCAGTCGGGGTGGTTCTATATCACCGAGCCACGCGAGCCTACATGGGCGGCGGCCCCCGAATTTAGATCTGGAATCCCCACGCAGCTCACCTCCGGAAAGAGAAGGGCTTGCGTGGGGTGACCCGTGGAGGTGACCGGACTTGAACCTGCATCAAGAAGCTGGTGAGCAACGGGCTCCGGCTCGTCGGCGTGGTGCAGTCATGCTCCTCCGCGGATTCTCCCATGCCAAGAAAGGGCATTTAATCTGTGGGAGTTTAATCCGGAACAGCACCAGACGTTGAGCGGGCTCTTGACAACGTCTGAAGGTGCACGGAGGTGCTGTTCAAGAGCGTAATGCGCCAAGATCCGCGACCGAAGACCGCGGATTCAGCCCGCAGTCTCCGTCTGACGGGGTAAGTGGTTCGACCCCATTACGGGACACTTGTAGTAATTAGATTGACTCTAGCGAGGTTTTTAATCGGCCTCTTCCTTTAACAGGAATGGATGGGGAAGGCCGAGCTGCTCATCAGCCCGGCTCCCATGCCAGAAGAACCAGTGAACGCCCGTTTAGCCAGGCTGCTGGTCCCGGCACCATACGTGGTGCCGGAGAAAAAGGCCAAGAAGGTGGCCGCGGGGACTCGAAAGAGTTCCCGCAATCAGGCGTCTGATGACGACGACGAGGACTCCTCCCCCGAAGACGAGGAGGAGGAGGAGTACTCTCTCCCGGAGGAGGGAGAGAAGAAGAGGAAGGCCTCCCCAATAGGGGCGGCCGAAGGGTCCAAGAGGGGGAGAACTATTCCCCCGGACAGTTTCGCCAACATTAGTGTTGGCGAGGAAGAGTGTCCTCCAAGGGCCCGGCGCCCGGCAAAATCGTAAGTATCAGGATCATTCATATGCCATATATTGTATGTCACGTAGTGTCCTTCTAATGCCGCATTGTTCCTTTAGTCCGGCCGGTGACGACTTTCCCGACTCGATGAGCGGGTCGTTGGCGCCGTTGGACGTAAACTCCATCCCGACTGCCTCTACCCCACGCGCCGAGGACGACGAGGCGGAATCCCACAGGGGGACACGCCAGGAGGAGGCTCTGGAGGCGCCGTCAGGCAGCCCCCCGGACTTTGTGCCGGACTCTACTCCGGAACCCGTAGTGGTTCCAAGGTCCGGCAAGCAGCCCCCTCGAAAGAGGGGCAAGACCGTGACGCCGGCGGCCTCCGTCCAACCGGAGGCATCGGACAACCTGCTGGAGGCGCTTAAAGGCGCCTCCATCGAGGAAGAACACCGCACTCTCATGAGTGCGGTGATTGAGAAGGTACAGCTTGCCAAGGGCGGGCTGACCGAGGCCTACAACAGCCTTCTAACAGGCTTTGAGGTAAAAAGGTTTAAAATTAAGTAATATAATACCGCATAGACAGTAGCCCCTGATGCTTAGTCCGGTGTTCGGAAAGAAAAGCCGGACTAAGGATCTTTAACAAGATATACGCAGGGTTTCTAAAATATGTCAATATGGGTTTGCAAGCTGCGTTGTTGACCTCTGCCGCATTAACAGCGGAGGTCGAGGCGCTGAAGAAGGACCTTGAGCGGTCGGAACAAGAGCTCGGCCATGCCAAGAGGCAGCTCAAGGAAAAGGAAGGTGAATAACACCACTTTAAATATGCACCTTACAGAAAAGGGTTTTGGTTGCAAACAAGATTAACAGGATAATATGTGCAATGCAGGGGCCACGAACAAGGTGGCGGCCCTGAAGGATGCCGTGTCTGTGGCCGAACGCAATGCGGCCATGGAACGGACTGAGCGAGAAAAGCAAGCGGCGCTGGTGGCGGAAGTTCGGCAAGAGCTCCAGGCTCTCATGAAAAAGCATCAGAGTTTGGAGCGTGACTCCAAGACTCGAGAGTCCGAGCTTGCCTCGGCTCTCGAAAGTGCCAAATCCGCCAAGGCCGAGGCCCAGAGGGCCCGTGAGGAGGTAGAGGACATGAAGAAGATAGCAGCGGTAAGGCGTTTTCATGCGAGCAAGCATGTTAATGTAAATTACGGATACTTACCCGAGTTCGAGCTCTCGGGGGCATTTGCAGATCTGCGCGTAGTCGTCTCGATGCCGCTGCGTTCTATCGTGGCGAGGAGGGAGCTCAGCGGAGAAGGTCTTCGGTCTCGATCGCTGAGGCCGCCATCCGTGCCCCCAAGCGACCAGGTGAAGCAACTGGTCGAACTCCACAAGGTAGCCGAGGAGGCCATGAAGGGCCTCACAGTCCCGGTGTGGTTGGGCAGGCCATGCTCAGCAGCTACTTTGGCCTAGTGCGGCGGCTAGTGGATGCGTGCCCAGGCTGGATGTGATCAAACGCCCGCTTTGCATTGAAGGCGCTCGTCGAGCCCTCGCCCGCATAAAGGTGCAATGGGGCAAGCTGGATGCGGAGAAGCTTCTCACGGATCCGCCGCCGCCGGGCAAGGAGCACCGCGCCGAGCGATATTATAAAGTTGTCTGAAGGAGCCCGCGATATCGCGGATGAGTGCCCCTTAATGTAATCCTTGAGTGAACTCGCATTGTGTGTTTATCCATGCGCGAAAACTTCGTTTATATGCGCCATGAGCAACGCTTTGTTGAATTTAAAATACTACCTTACATGCGGCCGTTTGTTAAATCGAGAGATGGCAAGTCGTTGGCTTCAGCCCCCAAGCCACGAAAGTCTTTGAGGTGTTCGGTGATAAACTTGAGCACTCTTGTTCCCATCTTTGGGTCCATCTAGGAGGCGCTCAACACGACGAACAAAGGCGACCGGACTTATAATGCTTGAACACTCTCACTTAGCCATAGAATTCTATAATTTTAAATTTGGTGAAGCCCTGGTATTCGGAAGACCGAATCGAGGCGCTATCCACGCCGTCGGACATCATCCGAACTTCGCTCAAGCGGCATGAGTCTTTAGGGACCGAAAAGACCTCTCGAACAGCGACGATCTCGCCTTATCATGCCGGTCAGTTTTAGCTTTCTCATCGAGGCGTTAACCCGGCTCAACCGGGCGCAATCGAGTGGTTCTCCTAGTGCTACCTTAGCCGACGGAATGGAACGTAAGGTACCAAAACATAGGAGCAGGCAAACCCAACTATTGACCCAAGACATGATTCGAGCTGATTCATATAATGCTATAAGTTCGGGTGCCGTACTTGTGAAAGTATTCGGACTTTATCACACCGTAATATAGGGCGAAGCCCGTGGTGTATTCGGCCGTACCAAAGTATACGGGTGCAACATGTCATATAGTGAACATTTGTAAAGGATAACATAATTGCGGAAAAGGGTAATAAACTTGCAAAAGGGAGTGCTGCGTTATTTATGAAAAAGGGTGCGCTAATAAAGCGGTGATACAAATAGTCTTGATAAGCGAGGTGTTTGGACTAGATTAACATGTCCCCCTCCAGGGATAGGCTGCAGACTTGGTGTATGTAATTAAAGTTAATGCTCGTAACGGAGACCACCTGAATGTTCGTCGCAGCCTTCTTTAATCCCTGACTGTTGTATCTTGAATTCGGCAAGTTCGCCGTCGGACAGGGCTTCTGGTTAATGGAGTCCTGTGTATGCAAAAGAAGAAAAGATAAAAAACAAAGCCAAGGGGGGCGATCATGAGCCCCTTGTGTGGTCGAGCCGCACTCTTTGGTCCTTGTGGTTGAGCCCCTCCCCTGCGCCCATGGTATCTCCAAAGCATAATGATGTACGCGGAGTGTTATTCTAGTGATCATACGCGGGCGGGGGTTG
The DNA here is from genome assembly GCA_021437245.1 of Aegilops speltoides. NCBI lineage: Eukaryota > Viridiplantae > Streptophyta > Magnoliopsida > Poales > Poaceae > Aegilops > Aegilops speltoides. The sequence goes on along the minus strand of CM038141.1, from coordinate 349,075,800 downwards.
GGGCCGCATTGCTACGCGTGCTCTGATCGCGCCAGGTGGTCTTGGTTGTTGTTGCTCCGGGCGCGTTTTAATGTGTCCGGCTTTTTAGTTGCCGGACTAGAGAATTGTCGTGGAAGGCTGCTCTGTACTTCTGCCGCGAGAGCCGCTGTATGTTCCTCCGTTCGGAGGGAGCGTTCCGTATTCCCATTGACCGTAATGACTCCACGAGGGCCCGGCATCTTGAGCTTTAGGTATGCATAATGCGGCACGCGTTGAATTTTGCAACGCTGATGCGTCCGAAAGCAGGGCATGATAGCCGCTACGGAGCGGGACTATATCGAAGATTAACTCTTCGCCCGAAATTATCCGGGATCCAAGACCACTTCGGTGACAGAGCTCTGCACAGCTTGGCTTCCACTCTGGGATGACACCTTTAAAGGTCGTCTTAGTAGGTTTGATCCTGGATGGGTCTATGCCCATTTTGCGACCTTGTGTCTGGTAAAGCAGGTTCAGGCTGCTGCCGCCGTCCATCAGGACTCTTGTGAGGTGAAATCCATCGACGATTGGGTCTAGGACCAATGCGGCGAATCCGCCATGGCGTATGCTAGTCGGATGGTCTCGTCGGTCAAAAGTGATCGGACAGGAGGACCATGGATTGAACTTCGGGGCGACTGGCTCCATCGCATAGACGTCCCGTAGTGCGCGCTTCCTCTCCCTCTTGGGTATATGGGTCGCGTAAATCATATTCACCGTCCGCACTTGCGGGGGGAAGCCCTTCTGTCCTTTGTTGTTCGGCGGCCGGCTCTTCCTCGTCGTCGCTATTTAGCCCCTTGTCATTGTGTTCGGCAATTAACTTGCCAGCCTGCCTAAACACCCAACAATCTCTATTGGTGTGATTAGCTGGCCTTTCGGGGGTGCCATGTATCTGGCATGAGCGGTCGAGTATTCTGTCCAGATTGGACGGGCCCGGAGTTGTTCTTTTAAATGGCTTCTTCCGTTGACCGGGTTTGGAGCCTCGGAATCCGGCATTGACTGCCGTATCCTCTTTGTCGTCGCCGTTAGTATGGCGTTTGTTTTTGATTCGACGTGACCTGCCGTGATTGTCCTTGGTGTCCGGACTGCCAGAATTTTTGCGGAGATTATTGCTGCGGGCTAGCCAGCTATCCTCTCCCGCGCAAAAGCGGGTCATTAACGATGTGAGGGCTGCCATGGATTTTGGCTTCTCCTGCCCCAGGTGCCGGGCTAGCCATTCGTCCCGGATGTTGTGTTTGAAGGCTGCAAGTGCCTCCGCATCCGGACAGTCAACGATTTGATTTTTCTTCGTCAAGAACCGTGTCGAAGCTATCGGCCGATTCGTCGCTGCTGAATAATGTGGCTTAGGTCATCGGCGCTCGGTGGTCGCACGTATGTACCTTGGAAGTTATCAAGGAACGCGGCCTCCAGGTCTTCCCAACACCCAATTGACTCTGCGGGCAGGCTGTTAAGCCAATACCGAGCTGGTCCTTTAAGCTTGAGTGGGAGATACTTGATGGCGTGCAGATCGTCGCCGCGGGCCATATGGATGTGGAGAAGATAATCTTCGATCCACACTACGGGGTCTGTTGTACCATCGTAAGACTCGATGTTTACGGGTTTGAACCCTTCGGGAATCTGATGATCCATTACTTCATCCGTGAAGCATAACGGGTGTGCGGCGCCCCTGTACTGAGCAATATCGACGCAGCTCGAGGGAGCATTGTCTGCTGTGTTCGGCCCGGCCGGCGTTATGTCCGGCGCGACGGTATTCGTCGTGGGTCGTAGGGCGCCCACGTGATCCATAGATGGATCTGGATTGCCTTGCTTTGTCCTCCGAGATGTCTCGCAAGTCCGGCGCGTTCCCTTTTGTCTTCGTACTCCTGGATCGATGTCGGGGTACGGTCTTGGCTGGGGCCTTGAATGCCTCTCTGTCGCGACCACGAGGCGGTCGGTCAGCCATGTCGTGCGCTGGTGATGAAGGTATGTATGCTTCCTCCTCTAATTGGGGGAGCAACTTGCGTCTTGGGTAACTTTTCGAGGGGAGTTCGAGTTTATACTCTTCGGCCGCGAGGACCTCGGTCCATCGATCGGCTAGCAGATCTTGATCAGCTTGAAGCTGTTGCTGCTTTTTATTTAGGCTATTTGCCGTGGCTATGAGCCTGCGCCTGAAGCGCTCTTGTTCGACGGGATCCTCGGGTATGATGAATTCATCATCGTTGAGGCTTGCTTCGTCTTCGGAGGGAGGCATATAGTTATCGTCCTCAACCCCTTCATCTGCCGCCCTGTCGTGAGGGCTTGCTTCTGCGTCCTCCTGCGCTGAGTCCTGCAGGAGGGGATCGTCTTCGGCACTCTCCGGAGTGTTATTGCCTCCCGTGCCGGATTCTCCATTCTTGTTGTGGCGGGATTTAGAGCGGCGCCGCTGACGCCGGCGTTTAGGCTGCTTCTTCAAAGAATCTTCCTCCGCTGCTTTTTCGCCATCCCCTTCCTTTGGGGTATCCACCATGTAGACGTCATATGATGAGGTGGCCTTCCAGTGTCCCGTGGGCGCTGAGTCTTGATCGTCTCCCGCATCATCGTCCATAGCGTCGATGTCCTCGGAGTCGTAGTCTAGCATGTCAGTTAGATCCTCGACAGTGGCTACAAAAAGGGTGGTGGGTGGGCTCCGAATTTCTTCGTCGTCCGAACTCCAACCGTCCTGGCCGCAGTCCGGCCAGGATTCTCCTGCTAGCGAGAGATGCTTCAGGGATTTCAGGATATCGCCAAAAGGCGAGTGTTGAAAGATGTCCGCGGCGGTGAATTCCATAACCGGCGCCCAATCTGGCTTAATTGGCGGGGGTGCGGGAGGCTCGGAGTCCGGCGAGGAGTCCGGCGTTTTGGGATCACGAGTTCCGCAAGGGACAAAATCGGTATTCGGCTCCATCGCCGTAGATGTTGAAGCCCCTGGGGCGGCGTCTATCCACTGACCCTCGTCATGGGCGATCGGCTCCGGGCAAGTAGCCGGGGCGGATTCAAGTCGCCACCAAAGCAATCGCTCGTGGCAGAGTCGATCATGCCCATCATCGCGGAGGCGTGGCGCTTGGTGTGGCTCGAGTCCGTCAAGATCAGGTCTCCGCGGTCATTGGCCGTGAAGTTTAGGCTTCGAATCGACTCGACGGCCGGCGTAAGCTTCGATCTGCTCCGGTGGCCAAGAGAGTTGGCCCGCATGCAAAGCCGCCGAATATGAAGATTTGTCCGGGAGAAAAGTCTCACCTGGACAGCGTTGAAGGTTGAAGATGCCATCAGGCCTATCGGTGACGACACGAGGAACTCTCAATGAAAGCACCAATGTCGGTGTCAAAACCGGCGGTTCTCGGGTAGGGGGTCCCGAAGCGTGCGTCTAGGCGGATGGTAACAGGAGACGAGGACACAATGTTTTTACCCAGGTTCGGGCCCTCTCGATGGAGGTAATACCCACGCCCTGCTAGATTAATATTGATGATATGGGTAGTACAAACTAGATCTACCACGAGATCAATGAGGCTAAACCCTAGAAGCTAGCCTATGGTATGATTGTTGAGATGTAATGTTGTGTCCTACAGACTAAAGCCCTCCGGTTTATATAGACACCGGAGAGGCTAGGGTTACACAGAGTCGGTTACAATGGTAGGAGATCTACATATCCGTATTGCCAAGCTTGCCTTCCACGCCAAGTAAAGTACCTTCCGGACACGAGCCGGAGTCTTCAATCTTCTATCTTCGTAGTCTGGGAGTCCGGCGGATATTGATAGTCCGGCTGTCCGGACATCCCCTCGTCCAGGACTCCCTCAGAAGTCATGTTACTAGACCATGGTGAACCTACAAACTATGAGGAAGCGATGATGAGCCCAGATTCCGCGAAATGGCTTGAGGCCATGAAATCTGAGATGGGATGTGATAACCCACAAGTATAGGGGATCGCAACAGTTTTCGAGGGTAGAGTATTCAACCAAAATTTATTGATTCGACACAAGGGGAGCCAAAGAATTTTCTCAAGTATTAGCAGTTGAGTTGTCAATTCAACCACACCTGGATAACTTAGTATCTGCAGCAAAGTATTTAGTAGCAAAGTAGTATGATAGTAAAGGTAACAGTGGCAAAAGTAACGATAGCAGTTTTGTAGTAATTGTAATAGCAGCAACGGTAAAGTAAATAAGCGAAGCACAATATGTGAAAAGCTTGTAGGCATTGGATCAGTGATGGATAATTATGTCGGATGCGATTCCTCATGTAATAGTTATAACATAGGGTGACACAGAACTAGCTCCAATTCATCAATGTAATGTAGGCATGTATTCCCGATTATAGTCATACGTGCTTATGGAAAAGAACTTGCATGACATCTTTTGTCCTACCCTCCCGTGGCAGCGGGGTCCTAGTGGAAACTAAGGGATATTAATGCCTCCTTTTAATTGAGAACCGGACCAAAGCATTAGCACTTAGTGAATACATGAACTCCTCAAACAACGGTCATCACCAAGAAGTATCCCGACTATTGTCACTTCGGGGTTGTCGGATCATAACACATAATAGGTGACTATAGACTTGCAAGATAGGATCAAGAACTCACATATATTCATGAAAACATAATAGGTTCAGATCTGAAATCATGGCACTCGGGCCCTAGTGACAAGCATTAAGCATAGCAAATTCATAGCAACAACAATCTCAGAACATAGTGGATACTAGGGATCAAAACCTAACAAAACTAACTCGATTACATGGTAAATCTCATCCAACCCATCACCGTGTAGCAAGCCTACGATGGAATTACTCACGCACGGCGGTGAGCATCATGAAATTGGTGATGGATGATGGTTGATGATGACGACGACGAAGAATCCCCCTCTCCGGAGCCCCGAACGGACCAGATCAGCCCTCCCGAGAGAGATTAGGGCTTGGCAGCGACTCCATATCGTAAAACGCGATGAAACTTTCTCTCTGATTTATTTCTCCATGAAATGGAATATATAGAGTTGGAGTTGAGGTCGGTGGAGCATCAGCGGGCCCACGAGATAGGGGGCGCCCCCAGGAGGGAGGGGGCGCGCCCCCCACCCTCATGGACAGGGTGTGGGCCCCCTGGCCTTGATTCTTTCGCCAGTATTTTTTCTATTTTCCAAAAGGTATCTCCATGGATTTTCAGGTCATTCTGAGAACATTTTTTTTCTGCATAATAAACAACACCATGGCAGTTCTACTGAAAACAGCGTCAGTCTAGGTTAGTTTCATTCAAATCATGCAAGTTAGAGTCCAAAACAAGGGCGGAAGTGTTTGGAAAAGTAGATACGTTGGAGACATATCAACTCCCCCAAGCTTAAACCTTTGCTTGTCCTGAAGCAATTCAGTTGATAAACTGAAAGTGATAAAGAAAAACTTTTACAAACACTGTTTACTCTTGTTGTTGTAAATATGTAAAGCCAACATTCAAGTTTTCAGCAAAGATTATGAACTAACCATATTCACAATAACACTTAGGTCTCATATTTACTTATATCAATGGCATAATCAACTAGCGAGCAATAATAATAAATCTCGGATGACAACACTTTCTCAAAACAATCATAATATGATATAACAAGATGGTATCTCGCTAGCCCTTTCTGAGACCGCAAAACATAAATGCAGAGCGCCTTTAATGATCAAGGACTGACTAAACATTGTAATTCATGGTAAAAGAGATCCAGTCAAGTCATACCCAATATAAACTAATAGTAATGAATGCAAATGACAGTGTGCTCTCCAGCGGGTGCTTTTTAATAAGAGGGTGATGACTCAACATAAAAGTAAATATATAGGCCCTTCGCAGAGGGAAGCAGGGATTTGTAGAGGTGCCAGAGCTCTATTTTGAAATAGAGATGAATAACATTTTGAGCGGTATACTTTCACTGTCAATGAAACAACTATGAGATCTCGATATCTTCCATGCTACATAAATTATAGGCAGTTCCCAAACAGAATGGCAAAGTTTATACTCCCCCACCACCAACAAGCACACTCCATGGCCATCCGAAACAACAGGGTACCGTCCATACCAACAACAGTCCTGGGGGAGTTTTGTTTTATTTATTTTGATTTGCTTTGATCTTTTTGATCATGGGACTGGGCATCCCGGTTATGAGCCATTTTCTCGTGAATGAGGAGCGGAGTCCATTCCTCTTGAGAATAACCCACCTAGCATGGAAGATACAGATAGCCCTAGTTGAAACATGAGCTGCTCGTGCATACAAAACAGAATTTCATTTGAAGGTTTGGAGTTTGGCACATACAAATTTACTTGGAACGGCAGGTAAATACCGAATATAGGAAGGTATGGTGGACTCATATGGAATAACTTTAGGGTTTATGGAATTTGGATGCACAAGCAGTATTCTCGCTTAGTATAGGTGAAGGCTATCAAAAGACTGGGAAGCGACCAACATAGAGAGCGACAACAGTCATGAACATGCATTAAAATTAATCTACACCAGGTGCAAGCATGAGTAGGATATAATCCACCATGAACATAAATATCGTGAAGGATATGTTGATTTTGTTTCAACTACATGCGTGAACATGTGCCAAGTCGAGTCACTCAATTCATTCAAAGGAGGATACCACCCTATTATACCACATCACAACCATTTTAATAGCATGTTGGCACGCAAGGTAAACCATTATAAGCTCCTAGCTAATTAAGCATGGCATAAGTAACTGTAATCTATAAATGTCATTGCAAACATGTTTATTCATAATAGGCTGAATCAGGAACGATGAACTCATCATATTTAAAAAAACAAGAGAGGTCGAGTTCATACCAGCTTCTCTCATCTCAATCAGTCCATCATATATCGTCATTATTGCCTTTCACTTCCACGACCGAATGGTGTATATAATAATAATAGTGCACGTGCATTGGACTAAGTTGGAATTTTCAAGCATTCAATTCAAGAGAGAAGACAAAGTAATATGGGCTCTAAGTTAATTCAACAATCATGCATATGAGAGCCACTAAACATTTTCATTATGGTCTTCTCCTCTCGACCCCAAAGGAAAGAAATAAAACTATTTACACGGGAAAGCTCCCAACAAGCAAAAGAAGAACGAGAAATATTTTTGGGTTTTCATTTTAATTACTACTACAAGCATGGAAATTAAACTAACTAATTTTTTTGGCTTTTCTTAAAGTTTATCAAACTCCCAAGAAGAAAACTAGAAAAATAAATTAAACTAGCATGGATAATACAATGAAAGAGTATGAGCACCGACAACTAGAATAGTGTGTGAACATGAATATAAAGTCGATGAGAAATACGTACTCCCCCAAGCTTAGGGTTTTGGCCTAAGTTGGTCTAATGCCAAGGATAGCCTGGCTGATATCCAAAGTTATAACTGGGGTCATACTGAGATGCAGCGGACAATGCCTCCTGAGCTGCGGCATGGTGGCGAGCTGCCTCCGCTCTACTCTCGTGTTCGGCTGCCTCCTCCCTGGTAACAACATATGTTTGTTTCGCCTGATAATCAAAAAGGGAAGGAGCAGGGAGAGTAACATGGACAGCGTGATGTCTGTCGAAGATTAGTTGATACTGGAGGAATTGTTCATTCCTCACAAGAAAGCGATGCCTGACCATAGCGTCAAAATCTAAATAAGCGGTAGGCAACTCTATATCACCCTCACTTGGAGGTATACCAAGATAATTAGCAACACGGGTCACACAAATTCCTCCAAATAAATCTCCAGATATACCATTATTATGCAACCTACATGCAACTATTGCCCCCAAGTTGTAATCTTTATTACCTAATACAACACTCTTGAGGACACAAAGATCAGGGACACACATGTGACATGCTTCATCTTTACCGTTAATGCATCTACCAATGAAGAGAGCAAAATAATGTATAGCAGGAAAATGAATGCTCCCTATGGTAGCTTGTGCTATATCCCTAGATTCTCCCACAGTGATACTAGCAAGAAAATCTTTATATTAAGATTTACGGGGTTGATTAACATTGCCCCACTGTGGGAGTTTGCAAGCAGTGGTAAAATCTTCTAAGTCCATGGTATAAGATAGATCATAAATATCAAACAGGACATTTTGAGAATTACGCGAAGATGTATATTTAAATCTACTCACGAATGAATCAGTCAATTGGTAGTACTGAGGACACTTATCTTGTATGAAGTCCTCAAGATCGTCATTACGCACATATGCATCAAATTCATCCTTGATGCCCGCATTGACCATAAACTCTTCTGACGGCCATTCACAAGACCACACCTTAGCTTCCCTTGGTGGTTCATCGTCCTGCTCACGCATAGCACGCCTGGGTCCTTTCTTTGTTGAAGAACCACCTTGGTACATTTTCCTGGAAATATTTCTTCCTCTGAAAAATTTCTGAAATTTTTAGTAACTTCAAAATAAAAGTGAATCAAACTAAACAAGATTGACAGAAACTACTCCCACAAGTGCCTAGAGCCTATATCATGCATTAGAATTACTTGGGACCTCATAAATTTGGCATGCAAGCTCAAGAACGGGGTCACCTATGCAGCAAAAATTTGCAATGAATAAAGCACTAGAACAAAAACTAATTGGACCAATGGAGGAGTCACATACCAAGCAACAATCTCCCAAAGCAGTTTTGTGAATGGAGCTTTGAGCAAGGAGATCGAAAATTGCAGCAAAATGAGCTAGACCTCGTGCTTGAGCTGGATGGGGATTTTTTTGGGAGGAAGATGGAGTGTGTGGGTGCAGGAATAAGTGGAGGGGGACACCATCGGCCCACGAGGAAGGGGGGTGCGCCCAGGGGGAGTGGGCGCGCCCTGGACCCTCGTGGCCAAGTGCTTGCCCCTCCTGTTGTGTTCTCGGTGCCTCAAATCCTCAAATATTCCATAAAAAATCATACTAAATTTGTAGGGCATTTGGAGCACTTTTATTTTCGGGATATTTTTTATTGCATGGATAATTCAGAAAACAGACAAATAATACTATTTTTGCTTTATTTATTCTAAATAAAAGAAAGTAAAAAGAGAGTACAGAAGGTTGTGCCTTCTAGTTTCATCCATCTCATGATCATCAAAATGAATCAACTAACAAGGTTGATCAAGTCTTGTTAACAAACTCATTCCGAATAACGTGGAACCGGAGAAATTTCGAATAACACTAGGTTACCTCAACGGGGATATGAACATCCCCAACAATAAGAATATCATATTTTTTCTTGACAGTAGGAATAGGAAATTCAAAACCTCCAATAATGATAGTTGGAATTTTTCCAATAGAATTGACGCTATGAACTTGAGGTTGTTTCCTCGGAAAGTGTACCATATGCTCATTACCATTAACATGAAAAGTGACATTGCCTTTGTTGCAATCAATAACAGCCCCTGCAGTATTCGAAAAGGGTCTAGCAAGGATAATCGATATACTATCGTCCTCGGTAATATCAAGAATAACAAAGTCCGTTAAGATAGTGACATTTGCAACCACAACAGGCACATCCTCACAAATATCGACAGGTACAATAGTTGATTTATCAGCCATTTGCAAAGATATTTCAGTATGTGTCAACTTATTCAATTCAAGTGTACGATATAAAGAGAGAGGCATAACACTAACACCGACTCCAAATCACATAAAGCAGTTTTAACATAATTTCTTTTAATGGAGCAAGGTATAGTTGGTACTACTGGATCTCCAAGTTTCTTTGGTATTCCACCCTTAAAAGTATAATTAGCAAGCATGGTGGAAATTTCAGCTTCCGGTATCTTTCTTTTATTTGTAATGATATCCTTCATGTATTTACCATAAGGATTTACTTTAAGCATATCAGTTAAGCGCATACGTAAGAAGATAGGTCTAATCATTTCAGCAAAGCGCTCAAAATCCTCATCATCCTTTGTCTTGGATGGTTTAGGAGGAAAAGGCATGGGTTTCTGAACCCATGGTTCTCTTTCTTTACCGTGCTTCCTAGCAACAAAGTCTCTCTTATCAAAATGTTGATTCTTTGATTGTGGGTTATCAAGATAAACAGCAGGTTCAATCTCTACCTCATTATTATTGCTAGGTTGAGCATCAACATGAAAATTATCATTAACATTATCACTAGGTTCATGTTCGTCACCTGATTGTGTTTCAACATCAGAAATAGAAATATCATTGGGATTCTCGGGTGTGTCTGTAACAGGTTCACTAGAAGCATGCAAAGTCCTATCATTTTTCTTTTTCTTCTTTCTAGAAGGACTAGGTGCATCTACATTATTTCTCTGAGAATCTTGCTCAATTCTCTTAGGGTGGCCTTCAGGATACAAAGGTTCCTGAGTCATTCTACCAGTTCTAGTAGCCACTCTAACAACAAAGTCATGTTTATTATTTAATTCATCGAGCAAATCACTTTGAGCTTTAAGTAGTTGTTCTGCTTGAGTGGTAACCATAGAAGCATATTTGCTAATGAGTTTAAGCTCACCTTTAACTCTAGCCATATAATCACTCAAGCGTCCTATCATGAAAGCATTACTCTTTAATTCTCTACCAACATAAGCATTAAAACTTTCTTGTCTAGCCATAAAGTTATCAAATTCATCTAAACATTGGATAAGAAATTTAGTAGACGGGATATCAACCTTATCATATCTATAGACAGAATTTACCTTTACTACCTGTGTCGGGTTATCAAGACAATGTGTTTCTTCGACAGGCAGTATATTAAGACCATATATTTCTTCAATAGGAGGTAAATTCTTAACATCTTCAGCTTTAATACCTTTTTCCTTTCATTGTTTTCTTTGCCTCTTGCATATCTCCAGGACTGAGAAATAGAACACCTATCTTCTTCGGAGTAGGTTTAGGAATAGGCTCAGGAGTTGGCTCAGGAATTGGCTCAGGAAGAGTCCAATTATTTTCATTAGTCAACATATTATTCAATAACAATTCAGCTTGGTCAACTATTCTTTCCCTGTAAACACAACCAGCACAACTATCCAAGTAGTCCTTGGAAGCATCGGTTAGTCCATTATAAAAGATATCAAGTATTTCATTTTTCTTAAGAGGATGATCAGGCAAAGCATTAAGTAATTGGAGAAGCCTCCCCCAAGCTTGTGGGAGACTCTCTTCTTTGATTTGCACAAAATTATACATTTCCCGCAAGGCAGCTTGTTTCTTATGGGCAGGGAAATATTTAGCAGAGAAGTAATAAATCATATCCTGGGGACTACGCACACAACCAGGATCAAGAGAATTAAACCAAGTTTTAGCATCACCCTTTAATGAGAATGGAAATATCTTAAGTATATAGTAATAGTGAGACTTCTCATCATTAGTAAACAGGGTGGCTATATCATTCAACTTGGTAAGATGTGCCACAACAGTTTCAGATTCATTGCCATAAAAAGGATCAGATTCAACCAAAGTAATTATCTCAGGATCAATAGAGAATTCATAATCCTTATCAGTAACAAAGATAGGTGAAGTAGCAAAAGCAGGGTCATATTTCATTCTAGCATTCAGGTTTTTTTGTTTAAGTTTAGCTAGTAACTTCTTAAGATCAGATCTGTCATTGCAAGCAAAAAGATCTCTAGCAGTTTCTTCATCCATAACATAACCCTCAGGAACAACAAGCAATTCATACTTAGGGGGAGAACCTTCATCATCACTATCATCAATGATTTCATCTTCAATAATTTCATTCTCTCTAACCCTAGCAAGTTGTTCATCAAGATATTCACCTAATGGCACAATAGTATCAAGCATAGAAGTAGTTTCATCATAAGTATCATGCATAGCAGAAGTGGCATCATCAATAACATGCGACATATCAGAATTCATAGCAGTAGCAGGTTTAGGTGTCGCAAGCTTACTCAAAACAGAAGGAGAATCTAGTGTAGAGCTAGATGGCAGTTCCTTACGTCCCCTCGTAGTTGAGGGAAAAATCTTAGTTCTTTCATGTTTCAAGTTCTTCATAGTGATCAGCAGATATAAATCCCAAGTGACACAAAGAATAGAGCTATGCTACCCGGCAACGGCGCCAGAAAATAGTCTTGATAACCCACAAGTATAGGGAATCACAACAGTTTTCGAGGGTAGAGTATTCAACCCAAATTTATTGATTCGACACAAGGGGAGCCAAAGAATATTCTCAAGTATTAGCAGTTGAGTTGTCAATTCAACCACACCTGGATAACTTAATATCTGCAGCAAAGTATTTAGTAGCAAAGTAGTATGATAGTAAAGGTAACAGTGACAAAAGTAACGATAGCAGTTTTGTAGTAATTGTAATAGCAGCAACTGTAAAGTAAATAAGCGAAGAACAATATGTGAAAAGCTCGTAGGCATTGGATCAGTGATGGATAATTATGTCGGATGTGATTCCTCATGTAATAGTTATAACATAGGGTGACACGGAACTAGCTCCAATTCATCAATGTAATGTAGGCATGTATTCCGAATATAGTCATACGTGCTTATGGAAAAGAACTTGCATGACATCTTTTTTCCTACCCTCTCGTGGCAGCGAGGTCCTAATGGAAACTAAGGGATACTAAGGCCTCCTTTTAATAGAGAACCGGACCAAAGCATTAGCACTTAGTGAATACATGAACTCCTCAAACTACGGTCATCACCGAGAAGTATCCCGATTATTGTCACTTCGGGGTTGTCGGATCATAACACAAAATAGGTGACTATAGACACTACAAAAAAAGACACATCCGTGACATTTTGGGCCGAATGAATTTTTTTTCTGTCATACATATAACACTTCTATGACGATAATTGTGACAAAACCCGGTATCATCATAGATGTGGTGGGCTCCTACTTCTATGACAAAAAATCATGACAGAAAATGGGCTTTTCCTCCTGTGAGGGCCGGAGACGCAGCTGCATGACATTCTTTGGGCCGTCCATGACGGAAAAAACCGTGTTAGAAGCGAGGGCGAGGAAAATTTTGGGGAGTTCCCGGTTACGGTGGGCGGTCGGGGGCCAAGCGATGCGTGTTTCTCTCGTACACGTACGCGCGTGTGTGCGAGGCGTTGGCTCTAACTGAACACAAGCGAGGCATTGGACTCTAACTGAACTTGAGCGATTGCACTGTAGGCTACGCGTTACTGAACCCGAGCAATCGATCGATGGCTGTTAACTGAACCCGATCGAGTGATTCTTCGCTCATCGCCGCTAAGCTCAAGCCGATCGATGCTGCCTGGGATGAGCAAATGGCGTTGCGGGGGGTTTGGATGAGCGGTCGGCGGTGGCGTTGCCTCTGGATGAACAGGGCGACCCGTGGTGTGGAGGGCTGGATGAATGAGCGATGAGCGATGGAGGGTGCCCGTGGAGGGGTGGTTGAACAGTAGCTTGTGGAGTAGCGCGCGGTGGAGGCTAGATGAACAGGAGCCCGTGGAAAAGGAGGTCGATGGTATCCCGTGGAGGTTGGAGGAGGTCGATGGTGGAGATGAACAGTATCATGTGGAGTCCCGTTTTGCAGTACGCCACACTCCTTCCGATGAACAGGACCACTGTTTCGACCGTAGCGCTCCAACACAAGTCTGTTTCATCCGTTTTGCGGTACGCCACACCCCTTCCAGTCAATAAGACCCCCGTTTCGACCGTAGCGCTCCAACACAAGTCCGTTTCGTCTGTTTTGTGGTACGCCACACCCCTCCCGATCACCAGGACCCCCATTTCGACCGTAGGAGGTCCGTTTCCTCCGTTTTGCGGTACGCCGCACCCCTTCCGATCAACAGGACCCCCGTTTCGAATGTGACCGGTCGAAGACAAGGCCGTTTCCTCCATTCTGCGTTATGCCAGGCCTCGTTTCCATCGCCTGTTCCGTCCAAGCCCTACCGATGAACACGACGATGCATTCCGTTCTGACCCAACCGGTTGGCTCCCACGTGTTACGTTGCCTCCCGATGAACACGACGCATTCCATTGCCTCCCCATGAACACGACGCATTCCATTGCCTCCCGATGAACACGACGATGATGCTGTTTCTCTGTTCCGACCCTGCCATGTACACGAGCCCTGGCCGTACGTATGCGCGAGTAGGCGTTCGAGACCCTGCCCGTATGTACACATACGTGGCCGTATTTTCTTTCTTGCACCCTGGCCGCTGTACGTACGTGTACATGCTACGTGTGTGCCTCTACTACAACACGTGCGCGCCTCTACAACGACCATTATGTACATACACGTTTGCGACCAAAATGACAATGCTATGTATGCTTCGACCAGGTGGGTCCCGACTGTCAGGCACTTCCTTGCCTGCGAAGATGTAGCTGGTAGGTCCCAGCAGTCAGGGGGCGAATCATTTTTTTGCCCGGACGCACTTCCTTGCGTGCGAAGGTGTACCTGGTGGGTCCCAGCAGTCAGGGGGGCGAATCATTTTTTTTGCCCGGACGCACTTCCTTGCGTGTGGAGGTGTAGCTGGTGGGTCCCAGCAGCCAGGGGAAACGTTTTTTCCGCAAAATACGGTGGCCCGTCCGGTGGGTCCCCGCTGTCTGGTCGAGGAATAATTATTTTGCGCGTAATAAGGAGGCACTTCCTTGCGGCCGCCGTGGACCCAGCTATCAGCCTCTTCACGTACAGTCCACGTCCGATGGAAGCCGTTCCTTGACCATGTTGACCACGCCGCACCGAGAGCACCAGGGCAGTGGACAAGGGCGAGGCCTAGGAAGGGGACGACACGGAGCCGGGGAAGATGCGGCAGTGGATGCCCACGCGTAGATGAGTAGGAGGGTTCACTGGTTCGCTGCGGTGTGAGGCTGCCGTCACCGCAAAATAACAGGGGGTGTGGGTGGGTAGAGGGATGGCCTGGCTAGCGGTGGGAGTAGTAGGGGGCGGTGAGGCCTCCGCGGCATCACAGCCGGCAACGGGAGGCAGGAGCACGAGGCACGAGTGGTGCTGGTTTGGGCGGCTGGAGCAAGAAGACCAGAGGTTGAAGAAGCACTACGGTCGTTGGATGGACATTGTACGGTCACTCGAGTTAGAATCGTGCATATTGACTAAGTTGACAAAGCCCTCCGTCCCCGTCAACTTAGTAGGCCCACAAGTCAGCCTGCCACTATACTGGGTCCCAGCTAACAGGGGGAGTATTCATTTGTTTGTGCGTAATAAGGAGGCACTTCCTTGTGTGCGAAGATATAGCTGGTGGGTCCGAGCTTTCAGCGGTAGTAACATTTTTTTCACGAAATACAGAGGCCCTTTCGGTGCGTCCCTGATGTCAGGTGGACGTATCATTATTTTGCGTGTAATAAGGAGGCATTTCCTTGCGTGCGGCCATGGACCCAGCTGTCAGCCTCTCCACATACAGTCCACTTCAGATGCATGTCGGTCGCTGACCACGTTGAGCAGGCCGCGCCGAGAGCACCAGGGCGGTGGACGACTGCGAGGTCTAGGAAGGGAACGACAAATAGGCAGGGAAGACACAGCAGTTGTTTCCCACGCGGAGGGGAGTACGACTGTACGAGGGTTTACTGGTTCATCCGCCGTCGCCGGAGAATAACAGCAGGTGTGGGTGAGTACAGGGATGGCTAGGCCAGCGATGGGAGTACGGTGGGGTGGTGAGGCCTGTGCGGTAGCACAGCCAGCCGTGGGGAGGAGGGAGCATGCAGTCCCACCGGCGCTTGTTTGAGCGGTTGGAGCAATAAGAGCAGAGATTGAAGAATCATGGCGGCCGTTGGATGGACATCCAACAGTCACTGCTTGTGTGTCAACCTTTTTTAGGAAAGCCTCAAATCTGTGGAAGACAGCATACATCCCATCTACCATTATTTCTAATAATTTACAGCCCATTTGCTAATTCTTAAGGTTTTTTTGGAGCCCATATTCTTTTGTTAGCATTACAGCCCATATTGTGGCCATGGTTAAAAATTTATACGAAATTTTGCATATTTCGGTGCGGTCCGAACTGTTTTTAATCCCGAAATTTCGACTCACATTCAAACTGATTTTAAAAATAAGTGTATATCAATATAAAATCCAACAAACTCTCCACGCATAAAAATTAATGTAATTTAAAATCTCGAAATGAAAAAAAGATATTTGAAACTAATTGCCGGTTTGATGTGTTTTAAAAAGTACAACCCATTTCTCATTACTGATGGGCCATTTTCTCGGCCAGCCGAATGAAAGCTCTCCTTGTCTTGAAAGATTTGCAGCCCAACAGGCCTCACAAAGCGACTTACTTGGCAAATCACAAAAAAATTGGGTTGTGGTCGTGGACCCAGCTGTAAGCCTCTCCACGTACAGTACTCTTCCGATGGAATGTCATTGACCACATTGACCACGCCGTGCCGAGACACCAAGGCGGTGGACGACGACGAGGCCTAGGAAGGGGATGACGTGGAGCCGGGGAAGATGCAACTGTGGATGCCCACGCGGAGAGGAGTACGAGGGTTCACTGGTTCGGCTGCAGTGTGAGGCTGCCGTCGCTGCAGGGCCTGGCTAGCGGTGGGAGTAGTAGGGGGCGATGAGGCCTCAACGGCAGCACGGCCGTCCACTTGGGGCAGGAGCAGGCGGTCTCCCCGGCGCTGGTTTGGGCGGCTGGTGCAAGAAGAGCAGTGATTGAAGAAGCAGCAGGACCGTTCCATTCAAATCCAACGGTTATTGATGCTAGAATCGTTTGTTGACTAAGTTGACAAGCCCTGCGTACGCGTCAACTTAGTAGGCCCATAGGTCAGCCTCCCAACCGGTGCGCCCCAAATGTCAGTGGGAGGAATCATTTTTCGCGTAATAAGGAGGCAGTTGATTGCGTGTGGCCGGGGAAGCCTGCGCGGCATCACAGCGGGCCACAAGAGGAGGGAGCAAGCAGTCCCGCCGGCGCTAGTTTAGGCGGCTGGAGCAAGAAGATCAGAGATTGAAGAAGCACGTCGGCAGTTGGATGGACATCCAACAGTCACTGCTGCTAGAATCGTGTGTTCACTGACAAAACCTTGCGTAAACAAGTCAGCCTCAAAATCTGTGGCGTGTACAGCCCATTTGCTATTATTTTTGTAATTTTTACTCATTTTCTAATTCATATGCAATTTATTGCAGCCTGTTTTCTATTTTTAGAATTGCTGGCCATTTTCCGGTCAGTACCAGGGTCAAAAAATTAACTAAATATGTGGGAAATTTTGAAAATTCGCAATTTTTTGCTGGGGAACGAAATATTCTTAATCCAAAAATTAATAGCCATACTAAAACAAATTTAAAAATAAATTAGTACTATATCATTTAAATCCAATGAAATACGTATAAGATATCAGTGAAGAACAAAAACAAAAAAAGAAACTAATATCCCATTTGCTATAATTTTTTTCGAATTTTCAACCCCTTTTGGTATTACTTTTAACAGACATTGACCGTACTCTTTGGCCAGGCCAGTATGCATCCCTCCTCGTCTTGACAGATTTGCAGCCCAGTAATTCGGAGAAAACAAATAGCCCTAGCTTGGGTATTCTTCAAAAAGAAATATTGGGCTACCTATTTTCCCAAAGAACTGGTGCATGAGCAGTTAGATTTATTTATTTATTTACTTATTTATGTTTAGGGGACCATGAGCATGTACCTGGGTCGAATTCATGTGAGAGCCTCCCTTGCAGTTAATTATGGGCTTCTCTATTGGGCCTTCATCAGTGGGTTGCATGTTATCAACAAGTGGAAAATGTGTTCCATACGAAAAATATTACGAGCTACGTACGGTACGGGGCACTAAAGGATCGAACCGTGCAACGACTACCAAAACATTGTGTTTGTCATTCTAACAACACATTTATTCAACCAACAGACGAAATATACTGCTGATTGTACATTGAAAACAGTAGCAACAGCAACCAGGGCTGGGGGTGCAACAGAAGCAGTAAGCAGGCCAGAAGAGTGGAGACGCAGCTCTCTCTTCCAAACCAAACATCAGCCATCATTACAAAAGGGCTACCAAAAAAGAACAATTGTATGCATCAAACTAAATAAAGATCCTACTACACCAAGTGTACGCATCTAACTAACTGGCTCAGTCGGACGTTACTATTTATTAAGATGTGGAGATTGGCTGACAGCTTGAACCAGATGGGTGCCTGACGGGGGAAACTCCAGCTAGCAGGTCGAAGTCTGATACTTGCGACCCTCTCTCCTACTTTGGGCTGTAGAGCGTGGCGGCACATATCAGGGTATGGTGCATGCAGAGACGCATGGTACGCTGTGTACACAGTTTTGCCTGATGAACGAAACCGCGCTGCCATCATGATCCTTGCCGTCGGTTATCTCCTGGTTAACTGGATAATTCATTCCGACAAATAAAGACCTTGCAGTGACTGTGATTGTATTCCGAGAAACAACATGTTTGGTACGTGCGAACGATCATCAATCTTTTGCCGTCGTCTGATCGAGCCAGGAACCACCTGCAATTGCCATGCCGCTTTTCTTTGAAAGGTTCTGGGATTAGGAAGGGTAGGGACACCAGGCGGCCTAGAACATCATATCAAGTTGGAGTCAAATAAAAAAGGGATCTTGATTTAGTCAATCTTAAGAACAACATGTTATGAGCATGAATATTTTTCAGTAAATGTTGACAGTAATATAAGCAAGCCTCATGATATCATAGGAAAGTAACATACTGATGTAACAGCCGTTTGTAGCGATGACTGGAGTAGGCCAGCAATATGTCCAGCCATAGAAGGAGTCGACAGCGTAATGAAGCCCTTGTGTTCAATGGCATCAGAGAACCATAGAGGATATATGATCCTGCGATGGACGTGCAGATTTATCCACTTACCGCAGTGACCTGTCAGATAGGTGAGACCGCGGTTGAAGAACACAATTACCTTGAAGTCTTTATAATTCGCAGATCTTGTGGGCACTTTGCAGATTACAACCTTGAGCAAATCAAACTTGGTATCATGTTGGCTACTGTAATATTCCGAGTATTCTGGGCCGGCGGTGCCAAAGCAGTGCAGTGTTAATCGAAGGAAGGGGGATCAATTGCCGGGTGTAGACCTTCACAAGCATCCAGCTGCCGCAACCGTCGACGAGCACCATCCAAGACGTGTTCATGCCGACCTAGTACATACCGTTAATGTAGTTGAGGCTGACGGGGAGTGGATCGCAGTCAAGGGGGTTGATGCTCGCCACCCTACGATCGTTATGCTGCATGACACACTGTTTCTGAAGATTAGGCGGCATCAGCAAGAAAGGAGCTGGCTTAAAAAGCTACGGCCTGAGGGCTTTGAGTAAACGGTACAGCCCCGATGAGCACACGGCGAGCGGCATGGCACTGAGATTGTCCACACGCGAAACAATGAGCTTGATTACCTCTGTGGGGAGCGAATTCCAGCCACTCTTTCGGCGGACGCTGCTCGGTTCTGCCATTGTTAGTGCTTGGGTTTCGGACGAGGAGGGAGGCGCCTTAGCGGGGATGGAAGATTGGACGAGATTATGTGCGGACAAAGATGGAGAAGAGAATATGTGCTGCGGGAAGTGGACATGTGATGATGACTACAGCACGCTGCTTGACTATTTACGAGACACATACCAGCAGCGTAGGGTCATATCGATGCCAGACAACTTGCTTGAGTGATCACAGTACTGGTACTCCCTACAGTACTATGCCCTAACTTGCTTGAGTAGAGTAGTAGAGTAGGACTCTGCTCTACTACTAGCACCGGAGGAGGAGTATATTCTAATCTAAAATAGTTACAAACTTCAATGCCCGAGCATGGAACGACTATGAACCGTGCTCAAAGACTGTGTCGACGTGGTGTTTGGACCTATATGCAAAAAATAGCAAGATGCCCGTGCATTGCACGGCACACCATCATCACCAACTCGGTTTTTCTCTACTCCTACTCCTATAAAAGACTCAGTTGGTGATGATGGATGCGAGGAGGCGTGTTCAGCCGAGTGTGCAGCCGACGACACAACACTATTCGATTTGTTATAAAAAACAAAGAAGAGTAGTAGAGATAGAGACTTAAGGGAGGATCACGAGGTTGTGGGAGATAAGGATGAACGAGGCAAGGCCTTATCTGTAAATGTGGAGAGAGGTGCGGGTATCTTTTGTAAAATTGTCATAGTTGGCTTTCTATCCGTCAGATATAGATCGGACGGTCTATATTACAAGATGGCAGGCATACCATCATCACCAACTCGGTTTTCTATAAGAGTAGATATAGATAGATAGAGACTAGGGAGTACTAGTAAGGACACCATCTACTGCTTCGTGTGCTACTCCTGCGCTCCATTCGGCGGCCGCAACGTCCCCTAGAGCCACTCCCTCCTGCGCTCCATTCGGAGGGCGCTGTTGACATTTGGGGAGCGCACTCTCGCGACTGCTGGCAGCCACAACTTCACCGATGACGACTTCTTCCCTGACCTCGGCAACCTCTTCCTCAACGACATGGGCGACAACCTCAACGCCAACAGTGCTACTCCTGTTGCACCGTATGTGTTTCTGTCCTTCCTGTTCGAAATCGTGGTAGAATTCATGTTTCTACTATGTATTCTACTACTATGCTAGTCCACATGATTAGTTTCATCTCAGTTATAGCCGTCATGATTTATTTTGTGCTTATTCGGATTAATTCTCGTAGTAACTTGCTCATATATTCAACTAGCGCAACGTCCCCTACAGCCACTCCTATTTCATGGACGGCCTGGTCGGTGCCTCCAAGGAGCCCTTCATCCACTGCTATGAGTGCCCGATGCCATTTTGGGGCTCGCCGGCGGACATGGTGCATCACCTCACGGATGCGTGCAGCGGTCACTGCTGGCCCTTGGTGGAGAACATCAAGTACGAGATGTGCTACCCGTTCACCATGCCGGAGTCGCTGGAGGATCACCGCCGCCTGCTAGTCTCGGAGGAGGATGACAGCGTCTTCCTCTTGATCGTGGGCACTGGCGAGGCCCGCGCAGGCCACCGCCCCGTCTCTGTAGTGTGCGCTGTCGGGCGGCCTTGTGTGACGCCGACATCGACCTGGCCGATGTACGGGTGTGTGGTCAGTGTTACTACCCCTCCGGGTCACGTGGGCGGCGACACCGGCCTCATCGAACGGACTTGGACTCCGGGGAGCTGGGACTATCCCACCGATGTGGACTTGGAAAACCCATGGCATCCTTTACCCGCCGACGCGGTGCACAGGGACTCCAAGGAGGTTCACCTGGACATACGCATTATCAAGTTAAATGTTGATCATTAGTCTTTGCTCAATGTAATCTGCTGTCTAAGCATGTGGAGACTTCCATGCAGGATCTTGCTCTATTGGAGTATCGCGCATGAATAAAAGTGTATCCGTTTATGGTTTAGTCTAGAATCTTCCATGTATGAATTTTTACTACAGTACTGGTGAAAGACTTACGATGAACCATTTCTTACATCTCCTCTGCCCCCTTGCAAGTCATCCTTATTTAATCCGTCCGTCTCGGTGTATAAGGGCATGGTTAATATTACTTAATAGTATAGCCAATTGTTGACTATAAGAAAGTGCCATGTCATCTGTAGCCAACATGTATAAAAATCGATACTCAAAAACTAATTCTTAAAGATCATTTCTTGCAAAGCACAATAAGAGTTATTTCTTCACAAGTTTTGGATGCAGGTTGAACAGTTGAATGCTTTTGTTTGCAAAATATACCTTTTTATCTATTTCACCCGGATGTTTATGAGCTCTAGAGATGAAATAATATCCGAAGAAACCTATCTATAGATTAGTATGACCAAAAATTGAACTAACATTATATATAGTACGATAAATGCTGATGCATGTCACCTAAAATTATATCATTCAAAACTATGTTCAAATACGAATCCAACAATATAGTTTTTGTTGACATGAACTAACATTTTGTCAGTTAAATCTTCAGTCAAATTCAATGGGGAACTAATAAACCACGACCGATGTAGTACAAGTGTAGAGGGCGGCGCTGCACGGGAGTCTCACCTCTCACCCCGCTCATGGCACGACAGTAAAGCCGTCATATCACAAAACCCAACCACTCCCAGTAATATGTGGCCTGGTAAAATAAACGGACAAGCAACCATCACATCCCACCGTCTTTTTTGCATTTCATCACTCTGCATTTACTTTCTCCGGTTCATCTCGCACACTCAATCCCTAGCTACTACTCCTAGGGCCAGTTCTTTTGGCGACTTCCCCAGCTTTTCCCATAAGACTACTCATAGTGGAGAGTAACAATAAGGCGCCTCACTCATTTATTTGGGCTTCTAAACTACTACTCCGTCCTGGTTTATTCCTCACCATTGTAATTCGTGCTAAATTTTGACCAAAGATTTAACTGATAAAATGTTACTCCCTCCGTCTAGGTGTGTAAGTCATCTTACGAAAACCAAATAATCCCAAAACACTTAGGCACGATGCATTAACTTCTACCTCGTTTCTTGTTTCTTGACATATCAACCAATAAGAGATAAAGAGTGTGCATGCTTTTAATGACTTGAGATATCAAACACGACATGCAGTTGTTAGTTCATTGCAGGCAATACTATTAATTAGCAAATAAACATTAACGTTTCTCGTTTTCTCCTCCTCCTTGGTCATGGTGCGCAGCCTAAGATGACTTACTCCCCTAGACGGATGGAGTAGTGCATGTGACATGCACTAACATTTCATTAGTTAAATTTATGGTCAAAATTTGACACAGATTACAATGGGGAACAATAAACCAGGACGGAGGTAGTAGCTATGGGATTACTAATCTAGAATCCTAAAAGAACTGCCCCCTGGTACTCCTACTAGTAGTAGTACTCAAGTTGGAATTCCAATTACACGACACAACTTGTTAGGCAAAAAATTCGATACAGGGTGTAGGAAGCGGTTTGGGAATTTGCATACCTTTCCAACCAGTGAGATACTCCGTACAAAGTACGACAGAGAAATAACCACAGAGAAGGAAGATAAAAGTAAACAATCAAACCAGCATTTTTGCATTTGTTTTGCATTGAATCATTTCACAAGCTTCACTAGTGATGTTTTTCTACTTTTACAAAAACCACATCGTAATGTTAAAACGTGCATTTGCACGTACATAAGTAATAGTCGTACTCCCTCCGTCTAGGTGTATAAGTCTTCCCTCCTTCTTGGTCACGGTGCACAACCAAAGATGACTTATTGACCTGGACAGAGAGAGTAGCACAGTCTGCAAGCATATATCGAGAGAGACGTGTAGTGCGATAGTATATAGTAAAGTTTGTGCTATATGCACGTACTTGCAAAATCCGTACGAATACACAAGGTTTCCAAACTTTCCTTTTACATACTTAATTAAGGACGCTAAAATTCCTGAACGCTAAGGATTTATCATTTGCGTCCCAAAACTAATGAGATCGCTTTATGAAACAAAATTATACTCCTCCTAAAGCCAGGCGCGCCATTGAGCGCTTTGCGGCGCGCCACGAAGTGCTCCTGGTGTGCGCTGCCGTTTCAACAAGACCGACACAACGCCTCTTCCTCAGCCACGCAACTCGCGAGGTGCTGATTGGTGGCTTGCCGGCGGGCGAGCGCGATCTCACCGGTGTGGTGATCCGGCGCCAGCAGGCACTCCTCCTCGCTGGAAGCGTGCACCCGGTCCACATACCGCCAAGCGTAGGTGAGGCGCTTGGGCTCAACTGCATTCAGGGCATCGGCACAGGCGTCCTCTGATACGTCCATTTTGCATCATGCTTTTATATCAATATTTATTGCATTATGGGCTGTTATTACACTTTATATCTCAATACTTATGGCTACTCTCTCTTATTTTACAAGGTTCACCATGAAGAGGGGGAATGCCGGCAGCTGGAATTCTGGCTGGAAAAGGAGCAAACGTTGGAAACCTATTCTGCACAACTCCAAAAGTCCTGAAACTCCACGAAACATCTTTTTGGATTTAATAAGAATTTATGAGCGAAAGAAATACACCAGGGGGCCCACACCCTGTCCAGGAGAGAGGAGGGTGCCCCCCCCTATAGGGCGCGCCCCCTAACTCCTGGGCTCCCTGGTGGGCCTCCGATGTCCATCTTCTGCTATATCAGAGCTTTTACCCTGGAAAAAATCGTGGGCAAGCTTACGGGACGAAACTCCGCCGCCACGAGGCGGAACCTTGGCGGAATCAATCTAGGGCTCCGGTGGAGCTGTTCTGCTGGGAACACTTCCCTCCATGAGGGGGAAATCATCACCAACATCATCACCAATGATCCTCTCATCGAGAGGGGGTCAATCTCCATCAACATCTTCACCAGCACCATCTCCTCTCAAAACCCTAGTTCATCTCTTGTATCCAATCTTGTATCAAAACCACAAATTGGTACCTGTGGGTTGCTAGTAGTGTTGATTACTCCTTGTAGTTGATGCTAATTGGTTTACTTGGTGGAAGATCATATGTTCATATCCTTTATGCATATTATTACTCCTCGATTATGAACATGAATATGCTTTGTGAGTAGTTACGTTTGTTCCCGAGGACATGGGTGAAGTCTTGCTATTAGTAGTCATGTGAATTTGGTATTCGCTTGATATTTTGATGAGATGTATGTTGTCTTTTCCTCTAGTGGTGTTATGTGAACGCCGACTACATGACACTTCACCATTATTTGGGCCTAGAGGAAGGAATGGGGAAGTAATAAGTAGATGATGGGTTGCTAGAGTGTGTAAGCTTAAACCCTAGTTTATCTTGTCGGCGCTCGGGAACGGGGTACCAGACTTGCCTACCATGCGGCTGCAGCGTGGCCTGTGGAGTGTCCCAAGACGCCCATCTTCATCAACACATGCTCAAGACCCTCGCGAGGGGCCAAGCCTCACGGGGCGGAGGACAGGAGGCTCCCTCAGGCACAGCCTCGTCAGGCTGGCTCGCGAGGAGGCGGAGAGAGCAAGGCGGGGTACCTCACGAGGTGCCCATGACGCAAGCCATGACGACCAAGTCCAGGCGGGCGCCGGCCTGTGCAGAGTCCTTGTTTCCTCTTTGGTGCAAAGGGGGCAAGCGCATGCAAGAGTATCAAGCAAAGGCAACCATTTCGGTGCAACAAGACCAAGACCAGCAGGATGGCAGGATGGAGGTCATCGTGGAGCCCAAGCCGGCGTCACCGTTAGGGTCTTTGGCAGGCGAGGACCAACTTTAGTCAGGATAAGTGTACTAGATGTTCGCCTTCAAAATGGCCAATTGTTGGCGCCCCTCCCACTCAATATTTGGGAAGAGGCCCAGGGCCTCCCTCTATAAATAGAGCTAGCCACCGCAGAGTAGGGGGAGAAGATTTTTGGGTAGACTAGAGAGAGAGAGGCGACTGAACTCACCCAAGCAGTTCATCGCACCAGCCAAGAATGGCCCCTCGCGAGGCTGTTCTTCCTTGTACTGTTCATCATCAGCCCCTGAGGCAATCCACCACACCACAAACTAGAGTAGGGTATTACACCACAATGGTGGCCGGAACCAGTATAAATCACGTGTCCCTTGTGTTGTTCTTCATGTAGTTTAGATCCTTGCGAGGCGACGAGACGTGGGTAGGCGGGAGGTGTGATCTCTACGTGCGCCCCAGAGTTTGAACCTTGAGGGTCTGCCGGAACCCGAAATCCGACATTTGGCGCGCCAGGTAGGGATGCGCCAGAGCTTTCCCTTCCACCGACCCGCTCTCCGCCAACACCGCGGTTCACCCTCATGATGGGCAACGCGCCGCCCGCTCCGGTCGCCAGCGCTAGCACGGGGGCCAGGGGGCTCCGAGCCTTGGCCCCCGCCTTGCGACTGGTGCGATGGCCGAACAAATTCAAGATGGAGATGCCACCGCACTACAACGGCACGGCCGATCCACTGGCTTTCCTGCTGGCATACGAGGAGGCCGTCCTCGTGGCCGGGGGCGACGACAGGGTCATGACTAACTGGTTTCCCATGGCCCTCACCGGCGTCCCACGCATGTGGCTGCTCCACCTGCCGACGACTTCCGTGGCCTCTTGGGGGGAGCTGTGCGGCCTCTTCCTCGCCTAGTACGCTGCACCGGCGCACCCGGTCGTCGCAGTTCTCCTAGGTGGTTTGCAGGCACCACCTTCAGCCCACCACATCAAGTCATTCGTCCGCCAGATCTGCGCCGCTTCCGCGCTGCATGGGGCTCCTCCGGGCTGGGCGGCGCCTAAAGCCGATCTGGCCTTCAGCTCAGATGATCGCTGAGGGAGTCCTGGACTAGGGGGTGTCCGGACAGCCGGACTATCATTATCTGCCGGACTCCAAGACTACGAAGATAGAAGATTGAAGACTCCGGCTCATGTCCGGAAGGTACTTTCCTTGGCGTGGAAGGCAAGCTTGGCAATACGGATATGTGGATCTCCTACCATTTTAACCGACTCTGTGTAACCCTAGCCTCTCCGGTGTCTATATAAACCGGAGGGCTTTAGTCCGTAGGACGACATACATTACAACAATCATACCATAGGCTAGCTTCTAGGGTTTAGCCTCCTTGATCTCGTGGTAGATCTACTCTTGTACTACCCACATCATCAATATTAATCAAGCAGGACGTAGGGTTTTACCTCCATCGAGAGGGCCCGAACCTGGGTAAAAACACTGTGTCCCTTGTCTCCTGTTACCATCCGCCTAGACCCACAGCTCGGGACCCCTACCGAGATCCGCCGGTTTTGACACCGACATTGGTGCTTTCATTGAGAGTTCCTCCGTGTCGCCACCGATAGGCTTGATGGCATCTTCAACCAACAACACCATCCGGTGAGACTTTCCTCCCGAACAGGTCTTTGTATTCGGCGGCTTTGCACTGCGGGCCAATTCTCTTGGCCATCTGGAGCAGATCGAAAGCTACGCCTCTGGCCGTCGAGTCAGATTCGGAAGCTTAAACTTCACGGCCGACGTCCGCGGAGACTTGATCTTCGACGGACTCGAGCCACAGCCAAGCACGCCGCACTATGACGATGGGCACGATCTAGCTCTGCCGCCGGACAGTGCCTTGGTGGCCGCACTCGGATCCGCTTCGGCCATTAACCCGGAGCTGATCCCCCATATCGAGGGCCGGTGGGTAGACGCCGCCCCGGGGGCTTCAACATCCACGGCGATGGAGCAGAACACTGATCTTGTCCCCTGCGAAACCCGTTATTCCGAGGCGCCGGACTCCTCGCCGGACTCCGAACCTCCCGCGCCCCTACCAATCGATCCGGATTGGGCGCCGTTTATGGAATTCACCGCCGCGGACATCTTTCAATGCTCGCCTTTGGGCGATATCTTGAATTCACTAAAACATCTCTCGTTATCAAGAGAGTCCTGGCCGGACTATGGCCAGGATGGTTGGGGTTCGGACGACGAAGAAATTCAGATCCCACCCACCACCCACTTTGTAGCCACTGTCGACGATCTAACCGACATGCTAGACTACGACTCCGAAGACATCGACGGAATAGACGACGATGCCGGAGACGAACAAAAAACAGAGCTTATGCAGCACAACAAGACCACCTTGTCACATGACATATATATGGTGGATACCCCAAAGGGGAGCGATAACGAGGACCAACGGGCCACGGCGGAAGATAACCCCGCCGATAAACGACCAAAGCGACGACGCAAACGCCGCGCTAAGTCCCGCCTCGACGACAACAATGCTCCCGATGAGCCCACTATACGGCAGGGCTCACAATCGGACGACGAACATGCACATAAGCAACCGTCCAAACACGACGAGTCAGATAACCAATCCAAACCCGGCGAAGACAATAGTCCGGACGACCATATGCCTGACACGTTGCCGAAGAATAAGAACCTTCGGAAAATACTCGTCAGCACTGCAAGAAGCCTGAAGAAGGAAAAACGGAAGCTCAAAACAGCGGAAGACACACTCAGAATGAGATGGAGCAAGGTGCTCGACACCGCAGATAAGTACGGCAATGACCACCAATCAAAGAGCTACCCGAAGCGCACGCTGCTACCGGAATTCGATGAAGAGGCCATAGAGCCTCCACCGTCTAAAAATAAAGGGGCTGCCTAGTTGGATAGACGACCAGAGGACAGACCAAATTATGAAAGCGGCGCCACACATAAATCCACCAATGAACTCGGAAGAGTAGACGGCCTAGCCAGGTCCATTTATGGGCCAAAGGAGAAGGCCCCAAGAAGCAAGGTAACACGTCAAGTGTCCGATGCTAACGGCACACACAAATACAGGGGCGCCGCACACCCGCTATGTTTCACCGATGAGGTGCTGGACCATGAATTCCCAGCAGGATTTCAACCCATCAACATAGAGGCCTACGATGGAACAACAGACCCTGGAGTCTAGATAGAAGATTATATACTACATATACATATGGCCAGAGGAGACGATCTCCATGATATAAAATATTTACCACTCAAGCTCAAAGGGCCAGCCCGTCATTGGCTTAAAAGCCTCCCAGAAAATACTGCTGGAAGTTGGGAAGAGCTCGAGGACGCGTTTAGAGCAAATTTTCGAGGGACTTATGTCCGGCCTCCGGATGCGGATGATCTAAGTCATATAACTCAACAGCCCGGAGAGTCAGCGCGGAAATTCTGGAACAGGTTCCTTACCAAAAAGAACCAAATAGTCGACTGTCCGGACGCCGAAGCCTTAGCGGCTTTCAAGCACAATGTCCGAGACGAATGGCTCGCCGGGCACCTCGGTCAAGAAAAGCCGGGGACAATGTCCGCACTAACAAGCCTCATGACCCGCTTCTGTGCGGGCGAGGACAGCTGGTTAGCAAGATGCAGCACCAGCGACCCGAGTACATCCGAGATGAGAGATGGAAACGGAAAATCACGGCACAAAAAAGAGCAGCGCCGGAACAAAGATAAAAGCCCAAAGAGCACGGCAGTCAACGCCGGATTTAAAAGCTCACGGCCAAATAGTAAAACACAGCCTCTAAAGGATGACAAAGGATTTGGTGTCCAACTTAAAGAAGATTTTGGGTTGGATATGTCAAATCCACAGTACCCCCGGAAGGCCTGCAAATCACACCCACAGGGATTGTTGGGTTTTTAAACAGTCCGGCCGACTAAATGGCGAACACAAGGGGCTCGACGCGTCAAGCGAAGAGGACAAACCCCAACAGCAGAGCACCGGAAAACAAAAGACTTTCCCACAAGGGGTTAAAGCAGTAAACTCACTTCATGTGATAATACGGAAAAATAGTGCGGCACTTTCCAAAAAGGGCTTCGCACGGTCCAACCCAGCAGACAATAGAGAATGGACATCAAAACCAATCACTTTCGACCACTTGGACTATTCCAGAAGCGTACGAAATGCAGGTCGGACTCTCCTGATATTGAATCCCATAATAGACGGATTACAATTTACCAGTGTCCTAATGGACGGAGGCAGTGACCTAAACCTGCTGTATCCCAGAATAGTCCGTAGGATGGGGATAAAACCTACCAAAATACGACACAGCCGCACTCCCTTCAGAGGAGTAACACCAGGCCCTTATGCCAAGTGCACAGGCTCCATATTGCTAGAAGTCATGTTTGGATCACCGAACAATTACCGACGTGAAAAATTAATTTTTCACATCGTCCCATTTGAAAGTGAATATCAAGCACTCTTGGGGCGTAAGGCTTTTGTCCGCTTCAACGTTATACCGCATTACGCGTCTCTTACACTCAAGATGCCCGGTCCGCATGGCATCATTTTAGTGCGAGGGTCATGTCAAGACCCCGAACTCGGATAGGCGAGTCCGGCGGCAGTAGGCTAGGGGCTCCCTAGCCGCATACCCCTTCTCAGGGGGCTGCGCGCACAAACAACCGCGGGTTCATGCGAACTCTGCTTTAATACTTATATTTTTTATTCTTTATATTTTCCGCACAAATTGTTTTAAACTAAAAGCTCCTCTGTTTCTACAGATGAGCGATGTGCATACCCGTCCAGGATAACGGCGCAACGGAGACACAGGCGCAGACATGCAGTAGGGACCCGTTGTGAGGATTCTTTTCAGATTAAGACCCTGCGTAGACCTTTTTTACTGTCTCTTGTTGTTATTCTCCCTTGGCTTCTTCTTATAGCCAAAGCGGAGCCTGACGCTTTGGCATCGGCCGCGTCAGAAGACCATGCCGTACCCGGACACTAGGGGCTTAGGGCATCATTCTACCCATTATTATAAAGACCGAACACCTTAGGGAGTGTTCGGCGTCTCGAGTTAGACATTATATGCATCAACTCCGAATCATGTCTTTGGTCAAATGTTGGGTTTGCCCGGCTCCTGTGTTTTACTGCCTTACGTTCCGTATCATCGGCTAACGGCACCGTGGAGAACTACTGCGATTGTGCCCCGGTTAATTTGGCGAGCACCTCGATGAAAGCCGAAAACCGACTGTCATGATACTGGCGAGACCGTCAACCACTCGATCGACATTTGGAATGTTTAGAATTCCGCTTTGACGAAGGACCGTTTTCGGTCGAGCACGACGCACTTCAATTCGGAGAGTGTGGGGCCACCGAGGCTATATCGTAGCCCCACCCTCGAGCTCCATCGCTAAGTGAAAGAGATAAAGCATTATAGTCCGGATTGCCTCATTCGCTACGCTACCACCTCCTTATAACAGGACCGAGACGTCGGATTAAGTGTGAAAACGCGCTATTTTGCGAACACCCCAGCACCTTGTGCGAGGGGGCTGAAGCCGAAGACTGCGTCTTTCAGGTTATACACAAGTATACGTAAACGTCCGCACTGGAGAAGTTTTACTACTTGGAAGCACAAGTATAAAAAGCAGTCATACTATAATCATTGATCTACAAGTTAATGCGTTCAATTGAACCTTACATTTTTTGAGCACTGCGACTCTATTACACGAGCGCCACGCATAACTTCCCAGTAGTGCTCAGCGAGGAGCGGTTTTCATCGAACCTGGCGGCAACAGCGGTGGCGTCCATCTCCGGACATGTGCCTTCACACGGGCGAGCCATCCGCGCCCTCGATGCAGGCCGACCGCTTCATCTCCTTGATATGCGGCACCGCCCAAGGAATTGCTGCGATAAGCGAAGTAGCTCGTCGCCTTGGACCTCTCGGCGGACATGGGCCACGATGTCGATCATGGCCAGTCCGGACAATCTGTTCAGTTTGGCCCATTCGGCCAACCGGTCCGTCAGTGGAAGAGGGCGATCCGGACTGTGGAATTGAGACCAATATAACTCTTCCGTCTCGCGATCCCCCTGGCTCCGGAAGTGTTTCACGGCATCAGCCGCTTTTCGCAGCCAAGTCCATATACGGATCTTCCGAACTCCATAGCCGCTCAAATTGAGCATACTTGAATCCATAAACGGCGACGATCGAAAAGGCTTGCCGGCCACGACCTCTCCGGCCGGGCGCAGCTCCTCCTTCATAGCCGCATTGCGAGCGGGCATCCTTAACCGGCGGTGGCCTTCTTCAGTCTTCCCGCTCCGATAAGCGCTCCCTTTCAAGAGCCTCATTGCGTCGGTAGCATCCTTTAATTTCTTGGCCAATTCGGCCACCTCCGCTAGGCTTAGGCGGCGCAGCCTTTTGGCCTTCAACTCCTCGGCCGCCTCGCGGCAGCAGCGTCATTCGCTTCGGGCTTGCTCCTTAGCTAGAAACAAGTTCGGCTGAAAACTCTCCACAGCAGCAAAGACTGCTCGTATAAACAACATCTAACTTATCAGAGGCAGGCTTTGACCCACTCAATAAAGCGGCTGCGGAGAACTATTTTACCTTGCGACTCGTCAAGTCGCCTATTGACAAGTGCGATGTCCTCATCTGCCACGTCAAGTTGCCGAGCTAACTCGGCAAACTCACTAGTCCGGCTAGCCCCCGGGCCATCCGCCACCTGCATAGGAACGACGGAATTCAATTCTTTAGATTTCGATCCTCGGTACGCTGTCGTTGCCGACAACCTATCGAGTCTTAGGGGCTACTATCTATACAGGGCGCATTTTTATACGCAAAACTGTTAAAAGACAAAGGGGTGCGCCATTTTCGCATACCTCAAATCCCGCCAGCAAGCTCATGGCGACGCAATCCGCTTTCAGCAGACGAAATCCTTCCAATCACCATACGCATTAACGCACGGTGATCTTCTGAAATGGACGCCCTCTCAAGCAGACTCTTCAGTTCTCCCGGCCGGACTCTGCTGGGTGCCGAACTCTCGCCCTCCGGACTCGTGGGCGCCCTCGTGGCGACACTTCGGGCTCTTTGCCTTATCTGGCGGCGCTGCAGACGGAGGCGTATCGCTCTCCATCATCTCCGGAAGAAGGTCCCCCGAAGATGAACTCATCTGAGAAGGCTGCAGATCCGAACTGCGATATAAATATCTCGGTTACCTACAGAAGCACAAATGAAGGTACTTTGTTATTTATTAACTTCCTCTTTCATACTCACGGCTCGTTGGAGGGCTGGTCCTTTGGCGATGATTGCGCGTCCGGATTCTCTCCGGACGCCGGACCCCCCGGTGAGGATTTCTTCCCGCGCTTAGGGGCTTTGGCCTCCGGATCTTCGGAGGCGGTCCTCTTCTCCCTCTGAAGGGAGGGGTTCTTGGTTCCCTCCTCTTCAGTCGCCCCTTTGGGCGAAGTATTAGCTCCTTTATTTCCCCCGTCGCCCCCCTCTGTGGGCGCAACCTCCAACATTCTGACCAGCACGGGCTCCAGTGCGGTCTCTGGGAGGGGGGCCGGACACCTTATCAGCCTTGATCGCGCCACCCATTCCTGTAAAGCACAAAGGGTCAGGAGACGAACTTTTGAAAGGCATATAAATAGGATGTCCGGACTCTGAGCTATTTACCCGAGTATCCGGGCGATCGCGGCTTAGGCCTGCATCCTCGGCCAAATCCGGACACGCCACCTGCGGTCCGAAGAACAGCTTGTACATCTCCGTGGGTGACGCACCCATAAAATGTTGGAGAATACGAGGTCCCTCCGGATTGTACTCCCAAAGACGGAGAGGACGACGTTTGCAGGGCGGAAGATGCCTAATTAGCATAACCTGCATCACCTTGATCAGGTCGATCTCCCTCATTTGGAGGTCTCGAATCCGGTCCTGTAGTGAAGGCACGTCTTCGGACGGCCCCCAGTTGAGCCCTTGGTTGACCCACGACATCAGTTGGCGTGGAGGTCCCGGGCAGAATAAGGGCGGCGGCTTCTTCTTGCTGCCCCTCGGAGCGGTGATGTAGAACCACTCCTGCTGCCACAGTCCGAGTTCCTCTTGGAAGGAACCCTCGGGCCACGGGGCATCGACCTTTTTGCTTATGGTCGCCCCGCCACACTCCGCTTGACGCCCCCCGATCATCTTCGGCTCCACCTCAAAGGTTTTCAGCCATAGGCCGAAGTGGGGGATGACGCGGAGGAAGGCTTCACAGACAATAATGAATGCGGAGATGTGGAGGAGGGACTTCGGAGCCAAGTCGTGAAAGTCCAGCCCGTAGTAGAACAGGAGCCCTCTCACGAAGGGATCCGTCGGGAAGCCTAATCCCCGACAGAGGTGAGATATGAAAACGACGTACTCGCCGGGCTCGGGGGCTGGCACGGCCTGCCCTGGGGCAGGCAACCTGTGCGATACCTCATAGGCCAGGTACTTGGCCTCACGCAACTTCAATATGTCCTCCTCCGTGATGGAGGAGGGCATCCACCGGCCCTGGAGGTCGGAGCCGGACATGGTTGAGGATCCGAAGCGCTCGAATCTGAAGCTCTGGGTGTTGGAACTGGGAGCGGAGGAAAGATTCGATGCGAGATTGAAGAACAAGGACAGGCCTTGGTCCTCTTATAAAGGGGAAGAAATACCAAGGGCCGTCTCCGTGACCGTTTAGGATTCCCCTTCGATAGACGAGGCGTGGCGACGGGAACGGTTGGGTTGCCCACGCACGTATTGATGAGGATCCCGGAATAGAGGGGACACGATCTCTGCTTTGACAAGACGTGCCAAGGAAACTGCTTTGCTAAATGTGCTGAGGTGGAATAATAAAAACAATTCAAACAAAGGGCTTGGTAGCGGTGTGATGTCACGCCGCACAATACGTCAGCAGATTGAGCTAGTGTATATGTTTTATTCTCTCTACTGTGGAACGTGGAAATTATTTTTGCAGAGCCGGACACTATCCTGGTGTTCATCATCTTCTCTGGATTATTCAAGGAAGGAACCCGCCTTGCAACGCCGAACATTATGCACGCCGGACTTATCATCATTGAAGACTGGTTCAGGGGCTACTGAGGGAGTCCTCGACTAGGGGGTGTCCGGACAGCCGGACTATCATTATCTGCCAGACTCCAAGACTACGAAGATAGAAGATTGAAGACTCTGGCTCGTGTCCGGAAGGTACTTTCCTTGGCGTGGAAGGCAAGCTTGGCAATACGGATATGTGGATCTCCTACCATTGTAACCGACTCTGTGTAACCCTAGCCTCTCCGGTGTCTATATAAACCGGAGGGCTTTAGTCTGTAGGACGACATACATTACAACAATCATACCATAGGCTAGCTTCTAGGGTTTAGCCTCCTTGATCTCGTGGTAGATCAACTCTTGTACTACCCACATCATCAATATTAATCAAGCAGGACGTAGGGTTTTACCTCCATCGAGAGGGCCCGAACCTGGGTAAAAACACTGTGTCCCTTGTCTCCTGTTACCATCCGCCTAGACGCACAGTTCGGGACCCCCTACCCGAGATCCGCCGGTTTTGACACCGACAATCGCCCCTCCAACTCAGCCTGTTCGGGCGCGCTCCCAATGCTGTGCACCCCCACCATCTGTCAGGTGGCCGTCACCAGGACCCTCATCGACGGTGGTGCTGGCCTCAGCGTGCTCTCGATGGAGGCCTTCAGCCTCCTCCACATACCGCCGGAGCGGCTGCAGCCCAGCAAGCCCTTCTTGGGCGTCGGAGGCGGCTCCACCGGCTCCCTGGGGCAGATCCGCCTTCCGGTGACCTTAGGCACCTACAACAACTTCCGCATGGAGCTAGTCGACTTGAACATCGCTCCCATCGGCCTCCCATACAATGTCATCCTCGGCTACCCAGCACTAGCCCGGTTCATGGCCGCAACTCAC
Organism: Aegilops speltoides; assembly: GCA_021437245.1. NCBI lineage: Eukaryota > Viridiplantae > Streptophyta > Magnoliopsida > Poales > Poaceae > Aegilops > Aegilops speltoides. The sequence goes on along the minus strand of CM038141.1, from coordinate 349,040,871 downwards.
CTAGCGTACAACCTCATGAGGATGCCCGGGAGTAGCGGCGTCCTCACCGTGTCCGGAGACATCGGGGATGCGTTGCAAGAGCTCAAGCTTACCTTCAAGGATGCGGCGGTGGCGCAGCCCGCCGGCTCAGACGCCCCTGAGCCCAAGGGGGCTGCACCGGCCAAGAAGAAGCAGCTATTCACCCAAGACAAGGCAGAAACCAAGCAGATACTGGTCGACGAGGACAGATCTACTAGCGCCACCTTCACCATAGGCGCCAACCTCGAGCCCGAGCTGGAGGAGGCCTTGGTGAAGTTCCTACACGCGAACAAGAAGGTATTCGCGTGGGAACCTGATCAGCTAGCAGGGGTCCCGAGGGGCGTAATTGAGCATCACCTCAACATGTGCCCCAACGTGCGCCCCGTGAAGCAGAAGGCGAGGCGGCAGTCCACTGAGAAGCAAGCTTTCATTGTCCAAGAGACACGCAAGTTGGACGTGGCAGGAGTCATTCGCGAGGTCCGCTACCCAGATTGGTTGGCTAACCCGGTTGTCATACCAAAGAATGGGGGAAAGGAACGCATGTGTGTCGACTTCACCAACCTCAACAAGGCCTGCCCGCAGGATCCATTCCTACTCCCTCGCATCGACCAGATCGTCGACTCCACCGCTGAGTGCGACTTGTTGTGCTTCCTGGATGCCTTCTCCGGCTATCACCAGATCAAGATGGCAGTAGAAGATGTAGAAAAGACGGCTTTCCTGACCCCATGTGGAGTGTACTGCTATACATGCATGCCGTTCGGGATGCGCAATGCAGGTGCGACCTTTCAGCGGCTGATGCACATCGCCTTGGGTCGGTAGCTCGGGAGGAATGCTGAGGCTTACGTTGATGACATTGTGGTGAAGTCTCGGGAGGCAAAAACCCTGATACAGGACTTGTAGGAAACCTTCGCGAGCCTTAACAAAGTGGACCTGCGGCTCAACCCGGAGAAGTGTGTGTTTGGAGTCCCCTCGGGCAAGCTCCTGGCCTTCCTCGTATCCCATCAGGGCATCGAGGCCAACCCAGAAAAGGTAAAAGCAGTCGAGGACATGAGCCCGCTGAAGACCCTCAGAGAGATGCAGAAGATCACCGGGCGCGTGACCGCACTAGGGCGTTTCATCTCCAAGCTGGGGGAACGAGCGCTGCCCTTCTTCAAGCTGATGAAGAAGAAGGGCCCGTTTGAATGGACCGAGGAGGCCGACAAGGCGTTCCAGGATCTCAAAAGGTACTTAACCAGCCCTCCGGTGATGGTGGCTCCACGTCCTCAAGAGCCCCTGGTGCTCTACCTTGCGGCCACCCCCTACTCTACCAGCGCAGCCCTGGTGGCTGTTAGGGAGGAGCGTAGGACCAAGGCCGCAGCAACCGTCCGGGTCAAAGCAAAGTAGGACCAAGAGGGCCTCACGGAGACCGCGACTGCAGCCGAGAAGGACCAGCCGCTGCAGGGAAGCACACCCAGGACAGAAGAGGCCCCTCCTCTAAGCGACCAGCCGCTGGGGGCTCCATTGTCTTGGGAGGTGCCCCAGCCTCCGGAGGGCGCTAGCAGCGCCGGCACTCCCCACCTCGTCGAGCACCCCGTGTACTTCGTCAGCACGGTGTTGTGGGACGCAAGGGCGCGGTACCCCATGCCTCAGAAACTCCTCCTCACGCTATTGGTAGCCTTGCGCAAGTTGCGACACTATTTCCAAGGCCATCCCATCAAGGTCGTCTCAGCATATCCCTTGGAAAGGGTGCTCAGGAGCCCCAACTCAGCTGGAAGAGTCGCTGAGTGGAACATCGAGCTGCAAGCGTTTCAGATAGAATTCAACACAACCAGAGTCATCAAGGGGGCCGCGCTTGCGGACTTCGTGGCGGAGTGGGCAGAAGCGCCAGGCCTTGAGGCTGGCGAGGATCGATCACTCTCCCCAGGAAGCGAGGCACCGGACGGTTGGGTCATGTACTTCGACAGGACGTTCTCCCGACACGGCGCGGGGGCTGGTGCGGTGCTCGTATCTCCCACTCAAGACAAGCTCTACTACGCCGTGCAACTCTGTTTCCAGCACGGAGAAAAGGTCTCCAACAACATAGCAGAATACGAAGGCCTGATAGCAGGCCTGAAAGCCACAGTCGCCCTGGGGGTGAAGCGCCTCACCATCAAGGGTGATTCGCAGCTCCTCATGAACTTCTCCAACAAAGAATACGAGCCGAAGGACGAGCACATGGAAGCCTACATCGCGGAAGTTCACAGGATGGAGAAGCAGTTCTGGGGGCTGGAGTTGCAGCATGTTCCTCACGGCACCAATCAAGAGGCCGATGACATCGCCAAAAGGGCATCCAGGCGGCTACCTCGGGAGCCTGGCGTCTTCGAGGAGCGGCTCTTCAAGCCCTCAGCGACGCCATCACTATCAAGCACGGCGCAGCCTCGGGAGGAGCCTCCCAGCCACCTGCCTCGAGAGCCCCGGTCTGTAGCCTAATCTCAGGAGCGCGCCTGCTCCTGGCGCTGGAGCCTCAGGAAGGGTGCTGGATCATAGAGCTCAGGAGCTACCTGACACGAGGCTCCTTGCCAGAAAAGGAGGAGGAAGCGGAGAGTGTGGCACGGCAGGCCACGGCATACTGCCTCAAGGATGGAGAGCTCTACCGGAGACGACCGAATGATGTGTCCTTACGTTGCATTTCCAGGGAGCAAGGGAAGGAGCTACTGGCAGACATACACGGTGGGGACTATGGGCATCACTCATTGTCACGGACTCTCGTTGGCAAGGCGTTCCGCAGCGGGTTTTATTGGCCCACGGCACTCAATGACGATGTGGAACTGGTGAAAGCTTGCGAGGCCTGTCAATTCCATGCCAAGCAGATCCATCTACCGACGGGAGGTCTGCAGACTATACCCCTCTCATGGCCATTCGCAGTCTGGGGACTGGATATCCTGGGTCCGTTCCCTCGGGCGCCAGGAGGCTACCGCTACCTCTACGTCGTCGTGGACAAGTTCACCAAGTGGGCTGAGGTGGAAGTTGTCCGCACCATCCCCGCAGGCTCCGCGGTCAAGTTCATCAAGGGCCTCGTGAGCCGATTCGGTGTGCCGAACCACATCATCACTGACAACGGTTCGCAGTTCACCGGTAACCTCTTCAAAACATACTGTGCTAACCTTGGAACATAGATATGCTACGCTTCGGTGGCGCACCCGCAGAGCAATGGTCAGGTCGAGTGAGCCAACGCAGAGGTCTTGAGGGGCCTCAAAACCAGGACCTTCAAGAAGAAGCTGGAGGCCTACGGTAGGGGCTGGTACGACGAGCTCCAGTCTATGTTGTGGTCTATCCGCACGACCGCAACCAAGCCGACTGGCGAGACCCCGTTCTTTCTGGTTTATGGAGCTGAAGCCGTTCTCCCTCACAAGGTCATACATCGTTTCGCACGGGTCCTGGCGTTCGACGAAGCGCATCAGGACGCCATGTGGGGGACGGATCTCGTGCTGGGGGAGGAGCATCACCGAGAAGCCGCACTGCGAGCAGCACGGTACCAACAAGCACTGCGGTGATACCACTGCCGCAACATCCGCCCCTGGACTCTTGAGGTAGGGGATCTCGTGCTCAGGCGGGTTCTCTCCAGGGAGGGACTGCACAAGTTCTCTCCCATGTGGGAGGGCCCGTTTAAGGTTGTTCATGTTTCCAGGCCCGGCTCCGCACGCTTGGGGACCCAGGAGGGGGTGCCCATCCAGAACGCGTGGAACATCCAACATCTCCGAAGATTTTACCCCTGAAAAAGGCTCGATGCCTGTTAAGAAGGCGAATGCCTGTGAAGTAGCCGCGTTTTGGAAAAGGCCCGGTGCCTGTGAAGAAGGCGAATGCCTGTGAAGTAGCCGCGTTTTGGAAAAGGCTCGGTGCCTGTGAAGATGCCTGTGAAGTAGCCGCGTTTTGGAAAAGGCCCGGTGCCTGTGAAGTAGCCGCGTTTTGGAAAAGGCCCGGTGCCTGTGAAGAAGGCGAATGCCTGTGAAGTAGCCGCATTTTGGAAAAGGCCTGGTGCCTGTGAAGAAGGCAAACGCCTGTGAAGCTCGCCGCCCGTGACGCTCTCACGTAATAATGAGTGGGGTTGTACACGCCTCGAAGTCTCCAGAGAGCCGCCCTCGGGCCTCGGGGGCTCCCGCCCACGCCCAGTGGCAGCACTTAGCTCCGTGCTGGTGAGAAGACATCGGAGACTAGACTAGGTGCCTGACACGGCTTCTTTCATTTGCTTTCCGCAGTTGGCTTGTTTGTTTTTATTTGAAGTTTTTCTGAGGCTATTACCGTTTCGAGCTCGCGACCCTTCGTCCATTTCACTTGTTTGTTTCGTTTTCTCTCGCACGAAGTCTCACGAGGGAGGAACATGGGCACCCTCACGAGTGTTTTTCTGCCCGGTGGTTTGGAACTTCCCTGTCCGAGTCCGCTGTGGGGGCACCCCTCCCATTCCGTGCCCCACGGGCATCACGACACGATCATGGGGCTTGGGTTGGTTGTCCTTGCTACCGAGGCTGGAGACTACCCCTACTGACTAAACCCTGCAGGACACAAGGCGCACGACGAGGCCCTAGTCTCGGGAGGCGAGACCGCAACTAGCTTTCCCCCCAAGATAAGTGATTTCCACGCATAAACACGCAGAACGAAAACATAACACCGAAACAGTAGAAACAATGCACCAATTAAACAACGACAGTTCAACACGCCCCGTGGGGCACCGAATTACATTCTTTTTGCGCAGGAGAGAAAGGAAAGCAAAAGGGGGCACGACTTGCCAGGCGCCAACTCTTGGCAAAGGCTTGTACTGCCTCCAGAGCTCAGCTGGATTCCGCCTCCCGCTTCACCGAATCGCGGTGTCGGGCCGACCCGCTGCCCTCTCCCAGGCAAGCGCGGCAACGAGGGGGATGGTCGCTACCGCCACTGGAGGAGCTACCGTTCAAGGAGGAGTCATCAGAGCTTGGCAGGCCTCAGGCACCGCTGCCCGCACGCCTCCCACCACCTTCAGCCCGACCAACGCCAGGGCTGGGCGCGCGACCGCGGTCATCATCTTTGGGGCAACATCTGGCGCGGCGGCCGTCCTCCCTAAACACCCTCACGTAGAGGGTGGCATCACCGTCGAACTTGAAGTGTAGAGTGCATCGTCGGCTCAGGCCGCGCGCGCGGGAAAACGTTTGCCAGCCGCGGGTCAGGGCCGCCTCCCCGGCGATGGAAACCTCCAGAGTAGCCCAGGAGGCCCTGCTGTACAACCATCTGCCTGAAGCCAAAGGCCGCCCGGGGCACCAGCCGGGAGTTCACCTATAAAGAAGCGAGGGAGTTGGAGCCAGGTGCCGGTCCGGTCCGCCGACCACACGACGAACTCGGGTAGCACCTCCGCCGAGCGAAAGCGCGGCCTTGGGGGTCGTGCAGCCCCAGGGTACCTCTCGTTGGCAGCCGAACGCCCGCCGCTGCACAGAGGGCTGTTCCCACGGCCACGGGAGGCTGCAGCGGGGGCCATAGGGTGCTTACGAGGGCGGCCCCGGCCACGCTTGGCCGAAGGAGAGCCGGGCCCTTCCTGGCGAGCCTTTCCTTTCTCTGCGGCCGAGAACCTCTTCGGCGGGGACATGGGGATGGCGAGCGGCCAAGAAGGAGAAGGGGAGTAGCAAGAAGGGATGGACTGGAAGGGCTCACGCCATTCCATACATATAGCCAAGGGAGGCCAACCGCTGGCCACCACGATCACAGGTAATCATGACCCGTTTTGCGTGCAGGGACTTGTCAAATCGTGCAGTTACCGAGGCGTCGTGGGGGAGCCAGGACGCCCACGTCCAATCAACCGCCATGCAGCGCCCAAGGCCGCAGGCTGATGGGTCCCGCGGCGCTTCGCACTTACCCCTTCGCTTCTCTGCTAAGCCAAGTCCGGGCGCGCCTTGGGCCCGGGGGCTACTGTCGGCGTTCTGGAACGGGGGTACCCATACTTGCCTGCAGACGGCCTGCGGCATGGCCCAGGGAGTGGCCCAGTACGGCCCATCTTCATCAACACATGCTCAAGACCCTTGCGAGGGGCCAAGCCTCGCGGGGCGGAGGACAGGAGGCTCCCTCAGGCATAGCCTCGTCAGGCTGGCTCGCGAGGAGGCGAAGAGATCATGGTGGGGTACCTCACGAGGTGCCCATGACGCAAGCCATGACGACCGAGGCCATGCGGGCGCCGGCCTGCGCAGAGTCCTTGTTTCCTCTTTGGTGCAAAGGGGGCAAGCACAGGCAAGAGTATCAAGCAAAGGCAACCATTTCGGTGCAACAGGACCAAGACCAGCAGGACAGCATGATGGAGGTCATCATGGAGCCCAAGCCGGCGTCACCGTCAGGGTCTTTGGCAGGTGAGGACCGACTTTAGTCAAGATAAGTGTACTAGATGTTCCCCTTCAAAATGGCCAATTGTTGGCACCCCTCCCGCTCAATATTTGGGAAGAGGCCCAGGGCCTCCCTCTATAAATAGAGCTAGCCACCGCAGAGTAGGGGGAGAAGATTTTTGGTAGACTAGAGAGAGAGAGAGAGGCGACTGAACTCACCCAAGCAGTTCATCGCACCAGCCAAGAACAACCCCTCGCGAGGCTGTTCTTCCTTGTACTGTTCATCATCAGCCCCTGAGGCAATCCACCACACCACAAACTGGAGTAGGGTATTACACCACAATGGTGGCCTGAAGCAGTATAAATATCGTGTCCCTTGTGTTGTTCTTCATGTAGTTTAGATACTCGCGAGGCGACGAGACGTGGGTAGGCGGGAGGTGTGATCTCTGCGTGGACCCCAGAGTTCGAACCTTGAGGGTCTGTCGGAACCCGAAATCCGACATATGCGTTCCTTCGTTAGTGGCTGATATGGATCCATATGTTTAATGTTGTGGTTAGGTTTACCTTAATACTTCTTTTGTAGTTGTGGATGCTTGCAATACGGGTTAATCATAAGTGGGATGCTTGTCCAAGTAAGGGAAGTACCCAAGTATCGGTCCACCCACATATCAAATTATCAAAGTACCGAACGCGAATCATATGAACGTGATGAAAACTAGCTTGACGATAATTCCCATGTGTCATCGGGAGCACCTTTCTCATTATTAGAAATTGTCCAGGCTTATCCTTTGCTACATAAAGGATTGGGCCACCTTGCTGCACTTTATTTACTTTATTTACTTGTTACTCGTTACCATTTATCTTATCACAAAACTATCTATCACCTACAATTTCAGTGCTTGCAGAGAAAACCTTACTGAAAACCGCTTATCATTTCCTTCAGCTCCTCGTTGGGTTCGACACCCTTACTTATCGAAAGGACAACGATTGATCCCCTACACTTGTGGGTCATCAAGACTCTTTTCTGGCGCCGTTGCCGGGTAGTGTAGCGCTTTTGGTGAGTGGAACTTGGTAAGGAAACATTTATATAGTGTGCTGAAATTTTCTGTTACTTGTCACTATGGAAACTAATCCTTTGAGGGGCTTGTTTGGGGTATCTTCACCCCAACCAGAAGAGCAAAGAGTTGCTCCTCAACCTACTGAACTTTATGAAAATATTTAATTTGAGATCCCTTCGGGTATGATAGAGAAACTGCTAGCTAATCCATTTGCAGGAGAAGGAACATTGCATCCCGATTTACACCTTATCTTTATGGATGAAGTTTGTGGATTAGTTAAGCTTGCAGGTATTCCCGATGATGTTGTCAAAAGGAAGGTCTTCCCTTTATCTTTGAACGGATATGCATTGACATGGTATAGGCTATGTGATGATACGAGATCTTGGAATTATAAACGATTGAAGTTGGAATTTCACCAGAAGTTCTATCCTATGCATCTTGTTCATCGTGATCGTAATTACATATATAATTTCTGGCCTCGCAAAGGAGAAAGCATCGCTCAAGCTTGGGGAGGCTTAAGTCAATGTTATTCATGCCCCAATCATGAGCTCTCTCGGGAAATGATTATTCAGAACTTCTATGCTCGGCTTTCTCTTGATAATGGCAACCTGCTCGATACTTCCTGTGTTGGTTCTTATATGCTGAAGACTATAGATTTCAAATGGGACTTATTGGAAAGAATTAAATGCAACTCTGAAGATTGGGGTTCCGATGATGGTAAGGAGTCAGGTATGGCACCTAATTTCGATTGTGTTAAATCTTTTATGGATACCGATGCTTTTCGTGGATTTAGCGCTAAGTATGGACTTGACTCTGCGATAGTAGCTTCTTTCTGTGAATATTTTGCTACTCACGTTGATCTCCCTAAAGAGAAGTGGTTTAAATATAATCCTCCTGTTGAAGTGAAAGTAGTTGCACCTATTGTTCCTACTACTTATGTTGAAAACCCTCCTTTTCCCGTTAGGATAAAGGATCATGCTAAAGCTTCGACTGCTGTTCGTAAGAGTAATACTAGGACTTATACACCTCCTGAGCAAATTAATGTTGAACCTAATATTGCTATGGTTAAAGATCTCTTGGATGATGATTTAGATGGGCATGTTATTTATTTCTGTGGTGAGACTGCTAATATTGCTAGGCCAGACACTAAGACACGTAGACCTGTCGTAGGCATGCCTGTTATTTCTATTAAAATGGGAGATCATTGTTATCATGGCTTATGTGATATGGGTGCTAGTGCTAGTGCAATACCTTATACTTTATATCAAGAAATTATGCATGACATTGCACCCATTGAATTAGAAGACATTGATGTTACCATTAAGCTTGCTAATAGGGATACCATTAAACCCTTTGGGATTGTTAGAGATGTTAAAGTTTTGTGTGGGAAGGTTAAATACCCTGCTGATTTTCTTGTTCTTGGTTCCCCACAAGATGATTTTTGTCCCATTATTTTTGGTAGACCCTTTTTGAATATGGCTAGTGCTAAGACTAATTGTGAAAAGAATACTGTCACTGTTGGCATAGATTGTATGTCTCATGAGTTTAATTTTGCTAAGTTTATTAGACAACCTCGTGATAGGGAACCACCTAGTAAGGATGAGAGTATTGGTCTTGCTTCCATTGTTGTTCCTCCAACTGATCCGTTAGAACAATATTTGCTAGACCATGAAAACGATATGTTTATGAAGGAAAGAGAGGAAATAGATGAAGTGTTCCTTAAACAGGAACCTATGCTGAAACATAACCTTCCCATTGAAATTCTCGGGGATCCCCCTCCACCCAAGGGTGATCCCGTGTTTGAACTTAAACCATTACCTGATAATCTTAAGTATGCTTATCTTGATTAAAAAGAAATATATCCTGTTATTATTAGTGCTAACCTTTCAGAGAAAGAAGAAGAAAGATTATTGAAAACTCTGAAGAAGCACCGAGCAGCTATTGGATATACTCTGGATGATCTTAAGGGCATTAGTCCCACATTATGCCAACACAAAATTACAGTGGAGAAAGATGCCAAGCCAGTTAGAGATCCTCAAAGACGACTAAATCCCAAGATGAAAGAAGTGGTAAGAAAGGAGATACTAAAGCTCCTTGAGGCAGGTATTATTTATCCCGTTGCTGATAGTGAATGGGTAAGTCTTGTCCATTGTGTTCCTAAAAAGGGAGGTATTACCATTGTTCCCAATGATAAAGATGAATTGATCCCGCAAAGAATTATTACAGGTTATAGGATGGTAATTGATTTCCGTAAGTTAAATAAAGCTACTAAGAAAGATCATTACCCTTTACCTTTTATTGATCAAATGCTAGAAAGACTATCCAAACACACACATTTCTGCTTTCTAGATTGTTATTCTGGTTTCTCTCAGATACCTATGTCAGCGAAGGATCAATCTAAAACTACTTTTACTTGCCCTTTTGGTACTTTTGCTTATAGACGTATGCCTTTTGGTTAATGTAATGCACCTGCTACCTTTCATAGATGCATGATGGCTATATTCTCTGATTTTTGTGAATAGGTTCGTGAGGTATTCATGGATGATTTCTCAATTTATGGATCCTCTTTTGATGATTGTTTGAGCAACCTTGATCGAGTTTTGTAGAGATGCGAAGACACTAGTCTCATCCTGAATTGGGAAAAGTGTCACTTTATGGTTAATGAAGGCATTGTCTTGGGGCATAAGATCTCCGAGAGAGGTATTCAACTTGATAAAGCCAAAGTTGATGCTATTGAAAAGATGCCATGTCCCAAGGACATAAAAGGTATAAGAAGTTTCCTTGGTCATGTCGGTTTTTATAGGAGATTCATTAAGGACTTCTCTAAAATCTCTAGGCCTCTGACTAATTTAATGCAAAAAGATATTCCTTTTGTCTTTGATGATGATTGTGTAGAAGCATTTGAAATACTTAAGAAAGCTTTGATCACTGCACCTATTATTCAGCCACCTGATTGGAATTTACCTTTTGAAATTATGTGCGATGCTAGTGATTATGATGTAGGTGCTGTTCTAGGGAAAAGGGTCGATAAGAAATTGAATGTTATCTAGTATGCTAGTAAGCTTGATACTGCCTAGAGAAATTATGCTACTACTGAAAAAGAATTCTTAGCAGTTGTGTTTGTATGTGATAAGTTTAGACCTTATATCGTTGATTCTAAAGTTACTATTCACACTGATCATGCTGCTATTAAATATCTTATGGAAAAGAAAGATGCTAAGCCTAGACTCATTAGATGGGTTCTCTTGCTCCAAGAATTTGACTTGCATATTATTGATAGAAAGGGAGCTGAGAACCCAGTTGCAGATAACTTGTCTAGGTTAGAGAATGTTCTTGATGACCCACTGCCTATTAATGATAGCTTTCCCGATGAACAATTATCGGTCATCAATGCTTCTCGTACTGCTCCTTGGTATGCTGATTATGCTAATTACATTGTTGCTAAATATATACCGCCTAGTTTCACATACCAGCAAAAGAAAATGTTCTTTTATGATTTAAGACATTACTTCTGGGATGACCCACACCTTTATAAAGAAGGAGTAGATGTTGTTATTAGACGTTGTGTGCCTAAGCATGAACAGGAATAGATCCTACATAAGTGTCACTCTGAATCCTATGGAGGACACCACGCTAGAGATAGAACTGCACACAAGGTACTACAATCTAGTTTTTATTTGCCAACTCTCTTCAAAGATGCTCGTAAGTTTGTCTTATCTTGTGATGAATGTCAAAGAATAGGTAACATTAGTAGACGTCAAGAAATGCCTATGAATTACTCTCTTGTTATTGAACCGTTTGATGTTTGGGGCTTTGATTATATGGGACCTTTTCCTGCCTCTAACAGTTATACACATATTTTAGTTGCTGTTGATTACGTTACTAAGTGGGTAGAAGCTATTCCAACTAGTAGTGCTGATTTTTCGAGGTTTGGAGTCCCTAGATATCTTATGATTGATGGTGGTTCACATTTTATTCATGGTGCTTTCTGTAAGATGCTTGCTAAGTATGATGTCAATCATAGAATTGCATCTCCTTATCATCCGCAGTCTAGTGGTCAAGTAGAGTCGAGCAATAGAGAGCTCAAATTAATTTTGCAAAAGACTGTGAATAGATCTAGAAAGAATTGGTCCAAAAAAAACTTGATGATGCATTATGGGCCTATAGAACTGCATACAAAAATCCTATGGGTATGTCTCCATATAAGATGGTTTATGGAAAAGCGTGTCATTTACCTCTTGCACTTGAACATAAGGCATATTGGGCTATTAAAGAGCTCAACTATGACTTCAAACTTGTCGGTGAGAAGAGGTTGTTTGATATTAGCTCACTTGATGAATGGAGAAGCCAAGCCTATGAGAATGCCAAGCTATTCAAAGAAAAAGTCAAACACTGGCATGATAAGAGGATACAAAAGCGTGAGTTTAACGTAGGAGACTATGAGTCTTACTATTCAACTCTCGTTTAAGATTTTTTGCAGGAAAACTTCTCTCAAAATGGGAAGGTCCTTAAGTTATCAAGGAGGTCTATCGTTCTGGTGACATAAAAATCAACAAATTCGAAGGCACGAGTCCAAGGGTGGTAAACGGTCAAAGAATTAAACATTATATTTCAAGTAATCCTATCAATGTTGAAACTAATATTATTGAAACCGTAACCCCTGAGGAATACATAAGGGACACTTTCCAGAACGTTTCGGACTCCGAAAAGGTATAGGTATGGGTACGGTAAGTAAACCGACTCCAAAACAACTCCAATGGCAATTTTTATCAGATTTGGAATATTTAAGAGTTTCAGGAAGAAAGAAGTAGTCCGAAAGGGATATGAGGCTCCCACGAGAGTGGAGGGCGCCCCCCTACTAGGCGTGCCCCCTGTCTCGTGGGCACCTCGTGTACCTCCCAGACTCCATTTTCTTGCATGTTATGTATTTTGTTCGGTAAAAATTCATTATATATACTCCCGAAGGTTTTGGCCACCGTATCACGCAAATATCCTCTGTTTTCGTTTCGAGCTGTTCCTGTTGCAGAATAAAGCAAGATGTCTTCTCAGGAGTCAGTCGGGGAGAGTCGGGTGTCTCACCCAACACAGGGTCCAGGAGAAAATAGTGATGCCTATCACTTTGGACCATCAACGGAGGATGAGATGGAGGCTAATTTGAAAAGGATAGATGCCATGGAGGAGGATCAAGAAGTTACCTCTCGTCTCCAAGCAGAATTCTCTATGGGGGGAACTACCTAGCCAGGCTATCCCTACTTCGGTCACCCCTTTCAACTTTAGATTTCTTTCTTATGAAAATATGAAAAAGAGTTTCACTTGTTCTCTAGAAGCTATGCAGCATCCTTGGGTAAAAGGAGCTTTGGCCGTTAAGGGCAAGCTCCATAAAGAAATTATGGACCTCAAACAACAAGTCAACAAGCTTGAGGAGGAGAACCATATCCTGAAGGGCATCATCGCCAAGAAGATCATAATGCCAACCGTGAAGAAGGAGAAATAATTACATGGGTATGGGCACTCCCCTTGGCAACGGCCAAGCTTGCGGGAGGTGCCCCAGTATCGTATCATCATCACACTCCTATCTTTACCGCTTTATTTAGTTCGATCCTTTTAGTAGTATCTTGATCTAGTAGATTGAAGTTTTGATATCAAGTGGTTTGAGTTTTGCTTTGTGATCTCTTTTTGTAATCGAGTCCGTGAGCTATCTATAATAAATATTAGTATTAGTTCAAGGGCTTTGCTATGTTGCTATGATCTTGAGAAAGTAGAAAGAATAAAAGAGTTCATACTGATCTTATGGATAGTGATAACTTCACATATAGAAAGTATGAGGCATAAAAATTGTTGAGAGTTGAAGAACATAGTTTTGGTCATCGTTGCAATTAATAGGAAGTGATAAGGAAAGAGGGGTTCACATACAAATATATTATCTTGAACACCTTTTTATAATTGGGAGCACTCATTAAGTATGACATGCTAAAAGAGTTGACGTTAGACAAGGAAGACAACGTAATAGTTTATGTTTTCCGACATCTCAGTTAAAGTATATTGTCATTGACCTTCCAAACATCCTGAGCTTGCCTTTCCCCCTCATGCTAGCCAAATTCCTTGCACCAAGTAGAGATACTACTTGTGCTTCCAAATATCCTTAAACCCAATTTTTCCATGAGAGTCCACCATACCTACCTATGGATTGAGTAAGATCCTTCAAGTAAGTTGTCATGTTGCAAGCAATAAAAATTGCTATCTAAATATGTATGACTTATTAGTGCGGAGAAAATAAGCTTTGTACGATCTTGTTGTGGAAGTAATAAAAGCGACGGACTGCATAATAAAGGTCCACATACAAGGGGCAATATAAAGTGACGTTCTTTTGCATTAAGATTTTGTGCATCAACCCTAAATGCACATGACAACCTCTGCTTCCCTCTACGAAGGGCCTATCTTTTACTTTATGTTTTTACTTTATGCTTGAGTCAAGGTGATCCTCACCTTTCCCTTTTTCATTTTATCCTTTGGCAAGCTCCTCGTGTTTGAAAGATCATGATATATATATCCAATTGGATGTAAGTTAGCATGGGCCATTATTGTTGAAATCACCTAAAGGTGAATACGTTGGGAGGAAACACAATAAGCCCCTATCTTTCTCAGTGTCCGGCTAAAACTCCATAACCACAAGTACAGCGTGAGTGTTAGCAATTGTAGATGACTACGAGATAGTTGAGTATGTGAGCTTGCTGAAAAGCTCTATTGTTGACTCTTTTTGATGTTACGAGAAATTGCAATTGTTTCAATGACTGAGATTATAGTATATTAGTTCCCAATGAAGTTATTGAACCATACTTGACATTGTGAATTGATTGTTACTTGAGCATAAGAAATCATATGATAAAATCTGTTGTTATAAGAATGATCATGATGCCCTCATGTCCGTATTTTATTTTTATTGACACCTCTATCTCTAAACATGTGGACATATTTTTCGATTTCGGCTTTCGCTTGAGGACAAGCAAGGTCTAAGCTTGGGGGAGTTGATACGTCCATTTTGCATCATGCTTTTATATCAATATTTATTGCATTATGGGCTGTTATTACACATTATATCTCAATACTTATGGCTATTCTCTCTTATTTTACAAGGTTCACCATGAAGAGGGGGAATGCCGGCAGCTGGAATTCTGGTTGGAAAAGGAGCAAACGTTGGAAACCTATTCTGCAAAACTCCATAAGTCCTGAAACTCCACGAAACATCTTTTTGGATTTAATAAGAATTTATGAGCGAAAGAAATACACACGGGGGCCCACACCCTGTCCAGGAGAGAGGAGGGTGCCCACCTATAGGGCGCACCCCCTATCTCCTGGGCCCCCTGGTGGGCCTCCGATGTCCATGTTCTGCTATATCAGAGCTTTTACCCTGGAAAAAATCGTGGGCAAGCTTACGGGATGAAACACCACCGCCACAAGGCGGAACCTTGGCGGAATAAATCTAGGGCTCCGGCAGAGCTGTTCTGCCGGGGACACTTCCTTCCAGGAGGGGGGAATCATCACCAATGATCCTCTCATCGAGAGGGGGTCAATCTCCATCAACATCTTCACCAGCACCATCTCCTCTCAAAACCCTAGTTCATTCTTGTATCCAATCTTGTATCAAAACCACAAATTGGTACCTGTGGGTTGCTAGTAGTGTTGATTACTCCTTGTAGTTGATGCTAATTGGTTGACTTGGTGGAAGATCATATGTTCAGATCCTTTATGCATATTATTACTCCTCTGATTATGAACATGAATATGCTTTGTGAGTAGTTACGTTTGTTCCTGAGGACATGGGTGAAGTCTTGCTATTAGTAGTCATGTGAATTTGGTATTCGTTCGATATTTTGATGAGATGTATGTTGTCTTTTCCTCTAGTGGTGTTATGTGAACGTCAACTACATGACACTTCACCATTATTTGGGCCTAGAGGAAGAAATGGGGAAGTAATAAGTAGATGATGGGTTGCTAGAGTGACAGAAGCTTAAACCCTAGTTTATGCGTTGCTTTGTTAGGGGCTGATATGGATCCATATGTTTAATGATGTGGTTAGGTTTACTTAATACTTCTTTTGTAGTTGCGGACGCTTGCAATAGGGGTTAATCATAATAGGGATGCTTGTCCAAGTAAGGGCAGTACCCAAGTACCGGTCCACCCACATATCAAATTATCAAAGTACCGAACGCAAATCATATGAACGTGATGAAAACTAGCTTGACGATAATTCCCATGTGTCCTCGGGAGCTCCTTTCTCATTATTAGCAATTGTCCAGGCTTATCCTTTGCTACATAAAGGATTAGGCCACCTTACTGCACTTTATTTACTTTATTTACTTGTTACTCGTTACCATTTATCTTATCACAAAACTATCTATCACCTACAATTTTAGTGCTTGCAGAGAAAACCTTACTGAAAACCGCTTATCTTTTCCTTCTGCTCCTCGTTGGGTTCGACACTCTTACTTATCGAAAGGACTATGATTGATCCCCTACACTTGTGGGTCATCATCCTCCGCCACCCTCACGGCCCTCGCACGAGCCTTCTGCCAAAGAGCCAATTGCCTGACTCTCTCGGACGCGACATAGGCCTCCCAGGCAGCTTGTTCCGTGGTGCGCTTCTCTTCCTCAGCCTTCTTCTCTGCCTCTATTTTGGCGCGCTCTGCTGGAGGCAAAGCCTCCCAAAAGGCGACATCCATTTCTTTCCAAATCTCCTCAAGGCTGGGGGGCTCGGCGGGCAGTGCGGCGTTCTCCTTGTAGCGGGGAGCCGACGCGTCCTCCGACGCGCGTGCTGGCGAGATTGGGAACACTGGCACGTCCACCTCAATGCTTCACGGCGAGGAGCGGAACACAGACGCGTCCTCCTCGACTAGTGGCGGCGAGGAACGGAACGGCGACACGTCGCATCCCGGTGAGGAGCGGAACACCGACGCGTCCTCCTCGACTAGTGGCGGCGAGGAACGGAACAGCGACGCATCGCGTAGCGGCGAGGAGCGGAACATCGACGTGTCCTCCTCGACTAGTGGCGGCGAGGAATGGAACGGCAATGCCTGACCGTCCATGCGGTGCAGCGAGGGGCTCCTAGGGCTTGGGAGGGGCGATGCCATGGTGGTCGACGTGAGAGGGAGGGGGAGATAGCGATGAACGTGAACGTGAGGGGGAGGAGATAGCAATGTCGTGGGAGGCGCAGTATTTATAGCAAGCAATGGCACACCTGCGTAAGATATGGACTGAGCTGCACTGACTTAACTGCGGGTCCAATTGCATCACTGACATGTGGGCCAGACTCCTATTGGGCCCATATGTCAGTGACCCAATGCACCTGCAGTTAAGTAACAACTACGTGGGCATATTTGCTGGAGTAAATTACGGGGGAGGGAAGGGGTGGAAATATTGTTGGTCACAACGGACTGGACGAGCGTGGAGGGAGGAGAGTCATGCATGCAGATTTTTTCACATGGGGTGGAGTGGTGTGACCGTCGGAGGTAGAAGGAGAGTTTGGCAGGCATATTGTTTCCACACATGGAGAGGAAAAGATTTGGAGACGAACGGGCTTCCTGCAGGTATGGGGAACGGTGCATAATAAGTCATCTTGCATGCCGGGCTAGGTATAGTTTCAAGTCATTAAAAACATACACGCCCCACACATGTTCATATTTCAAGGTGCACTAAATTATTGCATGCGATGATTAAGGCTGGCCATAATGGTGGTATCTTAGCTGGTATCATGCACACAGGAATAGCAAACATGCTGATGTGGCAAAGAATTAAAGAAGAGACGGGGGTTAGAGTAACTAGTGTTCATGCATGCATTGGTAAACACATTTTTTTGTGAAGAACGACAACATTAGTTGAGTACTTTTGCAGACTTCAAAAACTATTCCTCTGCCTCTACTATCTTGCTAAGAGTAGGTGAATTTTTTGAATTGATCCCTTTAAACTAGAAGGGAGGTAGTGGTACTCTAATAGCTAACCTTGTTGTGATGACAAGATAGGACATGGCACACACCTGGACGGAGGAACTAGGCAAAAAAAAATTGCTCATTTATAGCCGGTCGAAGTCTCAAAGGGCGAGACTGCGTGAGGGAGGCGAAGGTCATGGGAGGCGCGACGGTTGACGGAATTAAGTGAAGTTACATCCATGCGCCAGCATGGCGTGCGAACAGGCAGAAGCTATACCGTCAAGCCTACGATATGGGTCTAGTAGACATGACATCTAGTGGGTCCCGCATAGTTCTCAGAACTCTTTGGGGGCTTGCAGCCGTTTATCCACTGGGTAAGCCAGCAACCCCATGACGTTTGCACGCCCTACTCATCCTCGTCTTCTACCTTACAACAGTTCGCTCCCAGTCGTCCCGTCCTTTCACATTAGTTCGCTCCCAGTTTTTTTTGCGGGGTACAACAATTCAACTTCTCCTAACCCTCCTCCAAAATCCATGGCCTCCCAAATCTCCATGGTTGCCGTTGAGTACCAGGTTAGAGCCATCACCGACAATCAGTTCATCGTCATCTACACACGTGGATCCGCGACGGTGAAAGCATGGCTTGCTCGCTTCCTACACATGTTCAATAGTTCAACGGATGAGTGGGTCGCTGGGCTAGATGTTGAGTACACCACAGTCCTGGGACGAGAGAAGGATCTAAAGGATGAAGAGAGGAAGAAGCCCACCGTGATCCAGGTTTGCATACATAATGTTTGCTTAGTCTACCACATATTCCATGCCGACGTTGAGTGCCGGGATTTTAAGAACTTCCTCAAGGACAAAAGAGTGAAATTCGTTACTGTAGGCTTTAAGAACGACAGGGATGTCCTGCGTCGGATAGGTCTCGTTGTAGGGCAGCCCTTCGATCTCCAGAAGGCAAGCCTGGTGTCCTCCTCTCAACCTTCAATGCTGACCCTGGCAGCAATCACGATTGATCCTTCGTGCGCTAAACTGAAGAAACCTCATCACGAGTTTCATCATGCATGGGAGTCGAAGACATTAGATGAAGATCACATCCTGTACACAGCAGTGGATGTCTACCTTTGTTTAAATATCTACAAGGGTTGGGTGAAGAAGCAGAGCCCGGTGTCCGGTTCAAGCAAAGAAGCATCGGTGAAGAGGAAGAGGAAGAGGGACGAGGACGAAGTTGAGGACGTGGACTCGGACTCCGAGTAGGTGGCAGTGTCGTCTCTCATGCTGGTTCTACTGCAGTGTCAAGCGGACTAGTTGCTTAGTTTATTTTCAAGGGTGTGTTGTGCTGAGGCCCCAGTAGAACCATGTTTATGTTCTTTCTTGTTATTTGAACTCTTTAGTACGTACAGTAGTACTAGTACTATGTCTTACTATTGTTCTTCTTGCAGTTGGTACTACTGCTTGCATCTTCGTGTTCCTACTATACTTAATACGTTCGTACTGGTAGTATAATTTGGGTCAGTCGATTTGTGAAAGACGTTCGACGGAGCGAAGGAACAAGACGGCAGAAGAGGTGGAAGAAGCCATTCTAGCCATCCATGTTGCATCAAACAGCTCACATGAGTCGACTGACCCAAATTGCTCCTTCATATTGCAGGATCCACGTGGCATTCAAGGTCTCGAAGGTACATTCCGCGTCCGCAACCGGTTTGCGGGCTCGGGCGACCGGCTTCCGCCGCGACAGCCACCATGCGTGCCTCCTCCGCGTGGGCGGAGACGACAATGACACGCTAGTTCCTCCTCGCCAGCATGCTGGAGCACGCGCTCGTCCTCCTCTTCGTATGTTGCGTGCATAGACCCGACTTCACCAGCTGCTCGCGTGCTTGGCAGCACGGCGGCATCGCGAGGGGGGACTGCAGACGATGTGAGCGGGCGAGCCTTCGGCTTCATGGCATAGGGATGGCGGTAACACGACGGTGATGGGCGAGAAATTGTTGGCCGGTGCAGGCGGGCGCCAGCATGCGCAACGGTGGCGGCGGCATATTGCTGAGTGCGCGTGTGGGAGCTTACTTAAGTTTTATATAAGGTTGGTCAAACTTAAAAGAAAACTGTACTAGTACACGTAAACATTAGACTTAGGCACCGCTTTTATTAGTTAGTACCACAACCATGATACGGAATCCTGTGCAAGTGCGTGAACCGCGGTCGCGCGGTCGATCGAACGGTTCGTCACCGTGTCGCGCTCGAAGGACATCCACCGAACCTTTTTGTGTGTGTGAAAACAATTCTCGAATATTACTCAACTTTTTTTTCCTGGGAAAGTTCTTGACGCTGCAATATTTCCATATATTTGAATTTAGCTCCAGCTCGTGTTTATTTGGATTTGGATGTTTTATTGCGCCCTAGTTTTTTTAATACTGATTTTGTGTGTGTGACTGAGAGAGAGCGTGTGTATGTGTCCGTATGTGTGTTGTGGTGGAAGGGAAGTGTGGAGACGGTGTGTGTGTGATACAGACATAGAGAGGTGTGAATGTGCAAATGATCATGCATGAGTGAGACATAGACAGATGCCGATACGTTGTGTATACATGAGAGAACGGTCTTCTAGTTTACTTGTGTGTGTGTGTGAGAGACAGAGAGAGACAGACAGAGGGAGATAGAGGAGCATCCGTAACACAACAACCATCTCTCTCGATTCATCCGTCCCTCGCACGATCGCATGCAACACATGCATCAACACGCACATTTTGACACCCTCACCTGGCCCCTGCCCACCTCAAGGCCCGCACAATCTCTTTGTGAATACCCATTTCTCTCCTTAGGTTTGTTTTCTCTCAATATCTGACACACACACACACAGAAACACACACACACACACAGAGAGAGAGAGAGAGAGACACGCAGCACAACACACACACACACCCCCTCCCCCAAGCACACAATTATCCCCATCCAAGGTTATACGGCGACCACTCTCGCTTGTGCTTCTTTGCACCCCAACATGCACAACACCTCAATCTTCAAAGAGGGCATCGAGCAGATCAAAGACGGCGACCACACCGCGCTAGAGAATGCGGGGTCATTTGGAAGCAGGGTGATGTGACGATGGCTGACTGACTCCTCCCCCACCCTCTCTCTCTCTCTCTCTTGCACAAAATTACCAATCCCTCTCTCCCTCGCACAAAATTGTCAGTCCCTCAACCCACGAGATCCTTCCCCTCTCGTCCATGTTTTTCCTGCTCTCTCATCATACATGTTTTCTCTTCTCCTTCCACGTATACAGAATCCAGAGGCACATGCATCTCACATATATTACATGTCTCCATATTTCTCACAGACCTAACTTCTTCCTCTCTCTTTCTCTCTCCATCTCTCTCTGTCTCGTTAGGTTTGTCTCCTACTCTCTCGTCCACATACATACAATCTTTCCCGCCCTATCTGCTCCATCTTCAAAAGCTCTCTCTGCACGTTTCATTCACACATTGGGATATGTCAAAATGTTGCTTCTATAATGGCTGATGTAGAGTTATGGTTGTTTTTGTTGCATCCTACAAAGTAATAACTATGAAATGCATTTAGATTCTCTTTTGACTGGAATTATGTGAGTTTGAGCATGTTGTGAAGTACTATAGACCTTGTATACATCTTGGGATTCGACAATGATTGTAACTATAGAATTGTGTAGACCATTACATTCGTAGTCAATAGCCTAATATATCTATTTCACAATTTCAACAAATGATTAGTTCACTACAAACTAAGAAAACAAATGTGTACTCCCTCCATTTTTATTTAAGTCCGCGTATTAGCATTGGTCAAAGTCAAGCTTTGTAAACTCTCAGAAAGCTTATAACAAAAAATATAACATATACAATAACAAATAAATCCCAATAGATTCATTATTGAATGCACTTTCACATCATACATATTTGTTATGGTAAATGTTTATATTTTTCTATAAACTTGCTCAAACTTTAGGAAGTTTGACTTCAATCAAACCTAATATGCAGAGTTTACTACTACTAATCGCTAGTTGCTTAGCCGAATCACTCAACACGCCACACAGGGAGTCCAGTGTCACAAAATTTTGAGGTCGGCGGGAAAATCTCCCACGACCCTGATTCGAGCAGTGGGAAGTTACCATCGTAGCCTTCGGAACAGGCCTACGGATGACGCTTGGTAGGGGGCTGTTTTCGTAACTTCAGGTTCACCCTACCCAGCCAACCCCACCCCGGCACCCAGAGTAGTACACCTGAATACTCCCCATTTTCTATCCCCACCGCAAAATAGACTTCTCCACGGCACCGCAGCCTTCGTGCTCCTCCCCCTTTACATCGGCGCACTTGTCCACCGCAGTGCATTTGCCTCATCGATGACCTCGTACGCCGCACTGAAGCCGGTCCACCGTTGTCGTCATACACGGAGCCTCTTCCCCGGCATCGTCTTCCACGGTCTCGGATCTGCTTCCGGAAGCCGACGCCAAGCGCAGAAGTACCACCGTCGTGGACAATGAACTGACTCCCATTGCCGACCATGACTCACAGAGGTCGCCGCGATCAATGTTCTCCTCCTCGATTGGTAATGTGTCTATCGAATCACTTAGCAGTAAATGTGCAGTTCCAATTTTGTTCATACCTACCCTTCAAATTTCCTGGGTGCTATTGTTCCCGTAAAAGTAATTGGTTATAGCCTCCATTGTCCAACAGAATATCAGCTTGTAATTGTGCGTCGCTCCTGTATTGCGTTGTGCTTGGGTAGGTTTTTCATCTGCAACCAGTAGTGTGGCAAATGATGGAAAGGTTTTTAGAACTAGCAAGATGGCCATGCGTTGCACGCATCAAGATGCATTTGTATGAGTAGTTTATCCACATGGGAGAAAAGGATGAACGAGGGAAGACCTTATTTGCAAATCTGGAGAGGGGTATGGGTATCTTTTTGCAAAATTCCCATTTGTTTCCTTCCTATCTGTCAGATATAAATCGGACGGCCTATATTGCAAGAAAAAAAAAGTATAGAGAAAAAAAGTAGACAGTCGAGAAGTAGAGATAAATATTAAATATTAAATATTAAATAAATATAACAGTAGAGAAGAGAGTAGAGATAGCAGAGACGTCGGGAAAGGATCGCGCGCGCGCGGGAAAAAGCGGCCGGGCGTGCGCTAGTTTTGGCGTGCAGCGTTCGGTGCGCTTTATAAAATCCAACGCCCTCCCACCACTCTGTGCCTTGCCACCGCTCTCTCCCCGCTCTTTTTCTCGCCACCGCTCTCTCCTACTCCTTTCCGCCTCGCCACCGCCGCGCCACCATGCCGCCGCATCGCCGGGAAACTTGGGGATACCGCGGCGTCCGCGCGCGCCCCTCGGGCGGCTTCTCCACCGAGATCCGGTTCCGCGGGATGCGCCTCGGCCTCGGCAATTTCGACACCGCCAACAAGGTCGTCCGCGCATACGACATGGCGGCGTGGCACCTCTGGTGGCCTCATAGAACATTGAACTTCCCCAATGTGCCGATGTGGGAGCGGGCGCAGGAGCTCGCGCCTCTGCCGCGGCTTAGCACCGACGAGGATCGTCGCGACAACCGGAGGTGGGAGCACCGTCTCGGCATCGCCGAGATGGATGAGGAATCCGATGATGATCGGTATCTTAACGCCTACAGTCAGACGTCAGAGGAGGACATCACCGAGGAGGAGTCGGACGACGAGGAGTAGTTGAATTATCTTTTTTTTTATCTATCTATGTTGAGAACTATCCTCTACTCTCTACTCTCTACTTCTCGATCTCAGCATTGTAAACTCTTATTTAAAGTGACGCACGTTGCGATTCTGTTGGAGATGCTCTAACATGGCAGACGAGTGCTTTAATGTTGCCCACAAGATGCGCGAGAATTACTAGTAGTATATTTTTCTTGCCATGTTGAGATTTTAAAACCACGGGTGCGAACATGCAGAGGAGCAATGAAGACCAAACACGGGATATTCGGGACATCTTCAAGGAGCATGGCAAGTTAAAGAGGAGCTGCACCGAACCTGTAAAACGAGCTTTGGTAATGAACACCCTTTCAATTACTTTCATTTAGCCTCGTGTTCTTCGATGTGTATATGTTGTAGTTTCTATTTCTCTTAAGCGTGGTGTTCTTTGATGTGTAAGAAGAAGAGTCTTAATCATCCTAATGCTTTCGTTTTTAGCTTGATGTAGGAAGTGGGTGTTCTCACCTTGTAGTCTGTTTTTATTATTTTTTTCCTTTTAAATTCACTTCTCCGAGTTCTGTTTATCTGACTTCTACTAAATGGATCTAGGTTGCTCTGAGTATTGATCTAAAAAAGAGGTAACTTCATGTCAGGATGCACTTCCTGCGAGGAGGGAAGTATGGTCAACCTCGAGATCATGTTTCCAAAATGAGGTTGGATTACACACAAGGTGTCAGTTCCCGAATGATGCTGGGTTAGACACAAGGTGCAAATTCCCAGATGTTGCTGGATTACACACAAGCCTGGTGGAGTCGTCGGCTGTTTGTGTCCTCGTGGCATTAGTAAAGGCTGAAAGAAAGCGTGCAGCAGCCCTTGAGAATGTAGCTGAGTTCCTGAAGAAGCGAAAAGAGCAATCAGATGCTCTCTTCACCCAAGCCAAAGAAGAGATGGAAGAAGCTAGAAATAAGCTAGCAGAGGCAGAGCAGGCTAGGCGTCTCCTGCTATCTAAAACTGTTGTCAACACAAAATTTCCTTCATGATAGCTAGGTTCAAATGTTTATCCAGTCAGCATGCCTGTTGTGATGTCCGTTCATCTACTGATGTGGCACAAAATGTTTTTTTTTGGGTCATGTAATAACAACAATTACTTTCCAAACAATAACAGACGAAGCATTGGACATGGCATAGTTCACGCGCAAGCCCGACATTCCAAGTTCAACTTCCACATCAAACTCATGTTCATAGATATCTACACATTCATACATAATGTCCACAACCATGATTCACTTCAAAGCCAAAAAAATGTGAGGAGAGTTATAAATAAAGAAAAATCACTACTTGTTCCTGCTACTAGTGCGAGCACAACAAGTCAAGACCATGCGTAAATTAATTATATTTTAGTCATTTTTTGTGTCCTAAAATGCCTACCGGCTCGCGGAAGGACGTGTTTCCGGCACACGCGCGGATTCAATGAAGGCAGGCGGGGTAGTCTTAAGCTGGTTGCACGCGGCGAGGAGGCGTGCTCAGCCGGGCCTGCAGCGAGTGCGGCCCTATTGGCCGGCGTGCCGGTTCAATGCCTGCACTATGAGAGGTTGCGTCCGTGTCAGAGCAATCACTCCCTCCAGTCCTTTTTTGTTTGCGTATAAAAAAATCTCGTTTTCCATTCACATTTTACAAGTAAAATTCGTGGACAAACTTTGACCCAAAGTACGATGGGGACTAGTAAACCAAAATTGAGGTAGTAGTTTTTTTAATCAAAGAAGAGTTTCCCCTTCCGATTTTCATTACTGAAAACCAGCATCTAAATCTAAACCATAGTATTTGCCCTAGAACTACCAGGTTCAACATCTCGCAACATAAACCCATACAACCATACGCCAAGGAGGTACGTAGTACTATGAATTCCATTTTCGCTCCATACCAATCATTCTAAAAACTAGTTACTACTTATAACACGCCATTGAAAATCGGAACTCTTAACCCCGCTAAAAACGATATTTTAAATGTGGCTACTCGATCTGTGGCAACTGGCGAGCCACCGCGCTCCAAGTCGTTCACCTGTGGTCCCGACCATCAACTCCTACGGATCAAATTATCACACGAGCTGACTATTCCTACAAAGGTGCCCCACCACATACCCGATACCCGCGAACGCAGCAATCGTGCACCTAGGGTTTTAGGGTTTATTTGTTAATGTCGCCTTTACATAACACTCATGTGTACGAGACAGCGAGATGCCGACTGCGTGCATGTGCCTCTTCTCTTCGTATATGTACTCCACCGTTTGTCTGGTGTCCAAAAAATTATAATAACTACTAGCAATGTGCCAATGCGTTGCTACACGATCAAAGTAGATTAATACATATTCACCGATTTGATAGAAAAAAGTCCAGTTTTGAAATACATATATCACTAAAAATACGTTATGTTTCACTCAAAATATATTCCTTTGGTAGTTTTGATGAGATAAGGGAGGAATGTTGTTGGTTTCAAGATTCGAGAAGTGGTATATGTCTAATATCTACTCTTATTAGCAAGATGCCCGTGCGTTGCACGGAACATCAAGATCTTGTGGGAGAGAAGGATGAACAAGGGAAGGCCTTATCTGCAAATGTGGTGAAGAGTGCGGGTAAATTGCCATATTTTCCTTCCTATCCGTCAGATATAAATGGGACGACCTACATTGCAGGATGGCAGGCCCACCATCATCACCAACTTTATTTTTTATCCCTAATCTTATAAGAAGCATTGTCAGTGATCATCGTGTGCCTGCCATCCTGCAATATAGGTCGTCCGATCTATATCTGAAGGATTGGAAGGAAACTATGGCAATTTTGCAAAAAGATACCCACACCCCTCTCCACATTTGCAAATAAGGCCTTCCCTCGTTCATCCTTTTCCCCCACAAGATAAACTACTCATACAAATGCATCTTGATGTTCCGTGCAATGCATGGGCATCTTGCTAGTTGTTGCAAAAAGCCCATGTGTGTGTGAGAGAGAGGGAGAGTGGAGGAGGACGAAGTGCATGTGTGACAAAAACATAAGGAGTGTGTGTGCGATAGGTATCAGCTTAAAATGAGGCGATGGTGTGTGTGTGCACAATCGAGAGGGCGTATCTCAAGAAGGGAAGAAAAATCTACATAGATACAAGGAGCGGGAGAGAGACATGTATGCGATAGTGGAAGCACGAGTGTGCGGGTGTATAAACCTATCTAGAGGCTAGCTAGTCGATAAATGTTTGTGAGAGAAATACGAGTCGGGGTGCGAAAGCGAGAGTTTTGTGTGTGCGAGAGAGAGATGGTAGTCGGGAAGGGGAATGGAAGCAGGAGTTGTATGTGTGTCTATGAGAGAGAGGGGGGGTTGTCTGATCGGTAAACAAATGAATAAGGTCAGTCTGGGATGGAGACGAAAAGGAGACCGCAACAAATGTTGTGTCTACAGGAGAGAGAGAGAGAGAGAGAGAGAGTAATTTTAGTGGTATGGGTCATATGTAGAGACATATAGGGTGTGTGAGAGAATCCCATAGAGAGAAAGACAAATTGAAAGGCAGTGGAGCTGTGTGTGTGGTAGTGAAAGAAAGCTTAGGTGCAAAGTGATACCAGAGAAGCAGTGGAGCGTGAGAGATAATGAAAACCGTGTAATATATAATGATAGGGAGAGTGTGACACTTCTCAAGGGAGACGTCAAGAGACCATGTTTGCGAGGATAGGAGAAACATGAAGTGTGCATGCGGGTGAGCTGGAGAAAAAGTGATAGCTACATGAAGGAGCATGCATGCGAGAGAGATGGGCGTGAAAGGAGTGAACAAAAAAGGGATTCAAATATTTGAATTCGAGATGATGATACATGTAATCCATACTCGAACCAAAATTGATCTATCAAACATGCATACTCATATGAATTCACGCACATCTATGTTATTTAATATGTAGATATTACTGATCCATACATTTTAGTAGAACATAATTTGGTTAATTTTTTTTGAATTCAACCTTAAGATTTTGAGATCGTTGTATTTGTAAATCATATTATACATATAAAGGAGCAGAATCCTTTGTTGTGCTTTTGAAAGTATATATAAAAAATTGATGTATATAGAATGTAATTCCAATTGAAAATGGATCCTTTGAAGAAAATAGAATACAAGCGGGATTGAATTGAGTTGGCACGATAAGCGATGCCTTTGTGAAAAATTTGAGCGAAGCGGGAAAGTCGCGATAACACTGAAACCAAAATCTGCGAGATGGAAATTACTCGCCTATCCACCGCCATAAAGCCTATCTGCTGGATTTCTATAGGTTTCGATAGGGGTAGGTTTGTAATTTCACCCAAGCGTGGCGTAACCGCCTCTCACCCGGATTCATACGGTGGGCGCCAAAACATAGTGTGTCCTCGGCGAAACCAACTCCTCCCGATTCATATTTATACGGTCTTGGCGTAAAAACAAACTCTCTTGGCAAATATTCGGTGTATGCGAGATTACCGTCCTATCCCCAATGGACTAATGTTGCTGTGATGTAGTAGAAATTTGAAACGTGGGCTAAGTTTGTAAATTTCCTCGCATTTGAGACAAGCGCGCTCTAAATACATGGTTCCCCTCTTCCTCTATACCACCCTTTTCCCCATTCGTACTCCGTGGGCGCCAAAACACCCTCCCCACACCACCCTCCTCCGTCCGCCGCCGTCCGCCACCCCATCCACCGCCGCCCTCCTCCACCATGCCGGAGCTGATACCCCGACGCCACCGTCCATTACAAGAGATCGACCTCTCTCATCCACGGCTTCGGACCAGGATCCTTGCATCTCGTCCTCTCGCTTCATCCCCGCCGTCGTCCACCTTGCCGGCGCCGTTCCTATGACCATCTCGTCCACCGCGCCCCGCCGCCACCGTCTACCCTCCTAGATCTGGTTCCACGCCGCTGACAGCCATCGCTACCGCAGCACCGTCAAATTCTCAGCGAGATCGTACGGACGCCGCGCACAGGCGGTACTCTTTAAATATCTGCTCAACTTATTTATCGCAGCAAGAAAACAGATCGCCTTTGCTTTACTCGATTTCTTGTCTTGGTGCGAAGTTGCCTTTGTCGATTTGCACCTTGGATCCGCCATGGCACTCTCAACACTATACTCCCAATGCTTATGGTTTTCCCCCTTTTATATTCCACACTAGTTAAATCATAGTAGACTAAATTTCAAAATTGGGTCAGTCGATTTTTCAGAGCTCGCTGGAGTTCGCCGGTGCAAACGAAGGGGCTTGGGTGGTTGTGGGGCCTCGCCGAACGAAGAAAACTCAACGCGGGTGGGGGTTAGGGCGGGGTGGGGGTGGGGGTGGCGGAGGAACACAGGCGATGGGTGCCGGTGGTCTGGCCGGTGGCCCGTGCGGTGTTCTGTATGGGAAGAATCAGAGACGAGCAAGAAGATGGGTTAGGAGACGTAGGATCTTCATCCAACCGCCTGAAATGGTCAAGAGACAGCTGGAGTTGCATTCTTAATGCACTCTGGTTCATCATGTGTGGGCACTGCGCAACCAACATTTTATTATCCAAAATGTGCTTGCTCTTCTTTACCATGTTCCTCTTCCGTTCTTCTTTAATGTGTACTCTCTCCGTTCCTAAATACAAGTCTTTGTATAGATTCCACCATGGACTACATATGGAGAAAAATGAGTGAATCTACACTCTAAAATGTATCTGGATACATCTGTATGTGATCCATAGTGGAAATCTCTACCAAGACTTATATTTTGGAATGGAGGGAGTATGATAGTAGTACAGTAGGTTCCTTGTACTGAAGATGAGCAGAGACATTCGCAGTGTAGAGGTCTATATGGTTAGTTGTGATGGACACTTTGAGCCTCTTTGATTCATAGGATTTTGTAAACATAGGAATAAGATTTGTAGTCACCTGCCCACTTGAATCCTATAAGAATAGCAAGGACATGCGGGGAGCTATGTAAGCCTTTGAGAGTTACTTGATATTAATGATACCGCACCTTCAATTTGAAGAGGCGGTATCAAAGCCTTTCTAGCCGTCTGGCGAGTACTAGCACATATATTCCAGCAAGTTCCACTTTGCTGATTTTACTCTGATGCTTACGGTTTTCCCTGTTATATCTACACTATGATCTGTGTAGCTGCTTTGTGTCGCACTAGCAGCAGTGCACTCTTGAAGCTAAACACTGCAATGACTTACAAAATTGGCACCAAGTCATTGAGTGCCATTCTGGATGCAATGAAACTCATACGCTCCCCACCTGTTGATTCTTGTTCAGAATATGATCCTAATGACTATTCTAACCTCAAGGAGTCAAAGGCAGATGGCCTGTCCTGTTCACCCATCAAGCTGCCTGTTCTAATTTGGCAAGGTTTTATTGATTGCGGGTATCTTGCATATGTCGTCTTGCATTTCTTCTACTTTGTTGCACCGCCATCTGCTTAGTTTACTCATCATATATGTCGAGATGCCATGCCCATCCATTATCAATACATATTCCATCTGTCATCATACCATGTTTTTCCACTCAAATGTTGTTCTTGTGCATCAGACATCAAAAAGGAAGAGGGTGATTGCCGAACCTGAAGGAGCACCAGCAAAGTCCTTGAAAACATAGTGGTTGTCGTTGTCAAAACCAGCGGATCTCGGGTAGGGGGTCCCGGACTGTGCGTCTAAGGCTAATGGTAACAGGAGACTGGGGACATGATGTTTTACCCAGGTTCGGGCCCTCTCGATGGAGGTAATACCCTACTTCCTGCTTGATTGATCTTGATGATATGAGTATTACAAGAGTTGATCTACCACAAGATCGTAGAGGCTAAACCCTAGAAGGTAGCCTATGGTATGATTGTTGTTGTCCTACGGACTAAACCCTCTGGTTTATATAGACACTAGAAGGGGCTAGGGTTACACAGAGTCGGTTACAGAAAAGGAGATCTATCATCCGAATCGCCAAGCTTGCCTTCCACGCAAAGGAGAGTCCCATCCGGACATGGGACGAAGTCTTCAATCTTGTATCTTCATAGTCCAACAATCAGGCCAAAGTACATAGTCCGGCTGTCCGGATACCCCCCTTATCCAGGAATCCCTCAGTAGCCCCTGAACTAGGCTTCAATGACGATGAGTCTGGCACACAGATTGTCTTCAGCATTGCAAGGCGGGTTCCATCTCCGAATATTCCAAGATAAATTCCGAACACAAGGACCGTGTCCGGCTCTGCAAGACAAATTTCACATACCACCATAGAGAGAACAATAATCCATGAATCCAATCTGCTGACAACTCCTCGTAGCATGACATCATGCCACGGCCCAGCTTTTATTCGAACTTTTTTTATAACCAGCCACCGCACATATTGTGAGGCGGTTTCTTTGGCACGTCTTGTCAAAGCAGAGATCGTGTCCCTCTTATCGTGGGATCCTCATCAATACGGGTATGGGTAACCCCACCACGCCTGTTGGCGTGACTCCGTATTTTTAGGCAAGTCCCAAACATTCACGTTGGGGATGCTTGATATCCTCCCCCTTTATAGAGAGGTCAAGGCCTATCCCTTTCTTACCACGCTTGTGCTTTCCTGCCTCTCGAGCTCCAACACCTGAAGCTCAAGCTTAGGTACTTCAGATCTTCAATCATGTTCGGATCCAACCTTCAAGGTCGGTGGATGGCCTTTGTCGGATTGCGGGTTCCGGCAGACCCTTGAGGTTCGAACTATGGGGTGCACACGGAGATCACCCCCCTACCGGCTCACGTCTCGTCGCCTCGCAAGAGATCTAGACTACACGAAGAACAACACAAGGGACACAAGGTTTATACTGGTTCAGGCCACCATTGTGGTGTAATACCCTACTCCAGTGTGTGGTGTGCGGATTGCCTCAGGGGCTGATGATGAACAATACAAGGGAAGAATTGCCTCATGAGGGGAGGAGTTCTTGTGTTGGTATGGGTGGTTCTGGCTAGGGTTCAAATGGTTGATCCCCTCCCAATCTCTTTGTCTCTCCTCAATCTGTCCCCTCCTTCGAGGGCGGCTAGTCCTATTTATAGAGCAAGGCCCTGGTCCTCTTCCCAAATAATGAGTGGGAAGGGCGCCAACAATTGGCCATTTTGAAGGGGAACATCTGGTACACTTATCCTGACTAAAGTTGGTCTTTGGCTGCCATAGGCTCTAACGATGACGCCGCCCTGGGTTCCACGATGACCTCCATCCTGCCGTTCTGCTGGTCTTGGTCTTATTGCACCGAAGTGGTAACCTTTGCCTGATGCCTTGGCCTGTGCTTGCCCCCTTTGCACCGAAGGGGAAACAAGGACACTGCCCAGGCCGGCCCCCGCCTGGCTTCGATCGTCATGGCTTGTGTCACGGGCACCTCGTGAGGTACCCTGCCTTGATCTCTCCGCCTCCTCGCGAGCCAGCCTGACAAGGCTGTGCCTGAGGAAGCTTCCTGTCATCTGCCCCGCGAGGCTTGGCGCCTCGCGAGGGTCTTGAGCTTGTGTTGACGAAGATGGGCCATAGTGCGCTACTCCTTGAGCCACGCTGCAGGCCGCAGGCAGGCAAGTCTGGGTACCCCCATTCCCAGAACGTCGACAGTAGCCCTCGGGCCCAAGGCGCGCCCGGACTTGGCTTAGCGGAGAGGCGAAGGGGCAACTACGAAGCGCCGCGGGCCCCAACAGCATGCGACCTTGGGTGCCGCGTGGCGGTTGATTGGATGTGGGTGCCTCCGCTTCCCTATGATGCCTCTGTATATGCCCGGCTAGGCGGACCCGTGGTTGCACACAGCCATTCCCCTTTCGCCGCCTACGTGCTTCCTGCCCTTCCTTCTTTCTTAGGCTCCAACCTCCGCCTCCAATCCAACTCGAACTCCCCCCCTTCCCATTGTCATGGCGCCAACGAAGGAGAAAAGGGGGAAGAAGCCAGCGCCCTCATCCTGCTTGCTCCCAGTGGTGGCCCCCGCCGTTGAGCGGTCCATCATACTCAATCCCTAAGCCTTGAACAAGGTCAGCTCTGCCCTTGCCACTATCTTCAATGAATGCGGCAGGACCATGGTCTGTCCTGCATCCCATGCCTCCTTCAATAGGGTTGTCACGGAGGTCCGGTTCTTCGCTGATGCCTTGTGGGCGGGTCTGGTTCCCCCCTTTTCCGCTTTCTTCAATGTGGTGCTCTCCCATTATCAGATCCACATGATGCACCTCGGGCCTGAGCCCATCACCCTCTTGGCTGTCTTCGCTTTTGTTTGCGAGGCAATGGTGGGCATTCCTCCTTCCATTGCCTTGCTGTGCCATTTCTTCTCTTTGCGCCTGAGCGACCCCACTCAATGCTTGGGGTGTGTGAGCTTCCTCGCTTTGCCGGAGATGGCTGCTTCAGGGATCGATTTTGGCCTTCCTCCTCCTGCGGCCCGGTTCAGAGAGCGGTGGCTGTATGTGGATGTCGGAGTACCCAGCCCCCTGCTCTCGCACCCAACCTTGCCTGCTGTTCCCAACTCAGGCTAGGATCATGAGACGCTCGTGAGCCCCTGGCTTGCTTTCGTCTGGCGCCGCTTCCAGAGTCTGAGGGCGCTCGATGTGACGACGCCCGAGGTGGTGAAGGAGTTCCTTCAGTGTCGCATTGCCCCTCTCCAGCGGCACTCTCGCCGAATGTGGGACTTTGCAGGGCACAAGGACCGTATGCGGCTTCAGGAGGAGGGCCTGGCGCCTGAGGCGCTGAAGACAGTGCTCAAGGTCCTGACTGGCGATCCTTCCCCAGGCAGCCTTCGACATGGCGGTGCCCTCTTGTATCTCTGCTCGGGCAGGGCCGATTTTGTGAGGCAGATGCCCAGCTTTGATGAGTGGGGGCTGCGCCCGGCTGGCCTCAGGGGGCCCTGCGAGAATCCCGTCGTCGTGATTGCCTTCCCGTTTGCCCCAAGAGGCCCCATCTCAGGTGATGGAGCAGGGAGACGAGAACCGCCGGGGGCCGAAGGGGGTGATGTCGAGAGGCTGACGTCGCGCGGAGCCCTAGAGGTGGCATCTCCCGAGGCCCGCTCTGGGGCAGCGGCAAGCGAGGAGTCACGGCCTTCGACTCCTGAGGATGGGGCTTCTGAGGCCCTGGCCGTTGCTCACGAGACGGCGCCTGGTGGCGCCCTCCAAGCTGATTCCCCTTGCGCTGATCACCCTGACGCCTCCTCAATGCTGCAGGCGGACCCTTGTGTCGAGCGCCTCGGTCGCTTCCGCGTAGACTTTGAGGCTCTCCGAAAGAGGAAGGAGGCCTTGGGCAGTGATGATTACCCCTGCCACCTATTGAAGCGCAGGAAGTACTTTGCCATCAACGAGTAAGTCTCCTCCTTTCTTGGTTCCTTACTTTCCCCTTGCTTTGGCTGACCATTGCCTTTCAGGGCCCTTCCTGCAGAGTTCATGGAGGCGGCTGAGGAGCCATCCTCTCAAGCTTCGCCCTCTCCACCGATTTTGAGCGTCCCGAGCTTGAGTACTGCTCTTGTCGTGGGGCTGGTCGGAGAAGTAAGTCGTCCAGCAGAGCATCTTAATCCTGCGCGCCTCATGCCCCTCCTTCGCGAGCTCCCCTGGGGCACAGACAGCCTGCCCCGAGCTCCTCCCTTGGTCGTGGATGGTGACTGGCTGAGGTCGGTCTTGAGTTCCTCTTCTGAGAGTGGACCGGTGCCAGGTTGGATTCCTGACGAGGTCCGTCCAGCGATTGCTGGGGCGCCAGCCCCCAGCCCCTCACGGGAAGGGGGCACGCCGCCTCAGGGCCCTCCGCCCTCACCAGCGGCAGAGGATGACACCGGAGACGTGCTCGGGCGCGCTCGGGAGCGTCGCGCCCTTCGCCAAGCGTTTCTTCAGAGGGCGGCTGATGGAATGAACCAGCTTGACGCGAAGCTTGCTGGTGAGGACGCGCGCCTTGAGGCCAAAGGCCTGCGCCTCGCTGAGGAGAGGCACAAGCTGAAGGTAGCTGTCACCTTTGCGCGTCATCAGCGTGACCTTGACAACGCGAAGGCCGAAGCGTCGCTGGCGGCTTCGCGGGAGACCTGCTCCCAAGTCGTCGAGGAGGCTCGGGAGGCAGACCGATGGTGCAAGGCTGCGGAGGAGCGCACGTGGGAGCTCCAGGCCTGGAGCAATCCTTAGAGCAGCAAGTGGAGCTGCGTCAGGCGGCCCTTGTGTCGCTGAAGGGGGCTTCCATCAATCAGGCGGAGCTCCAGAGGCGTGAGGAGGCGCTGACGCTGGAGGCTGCTGAGCGCAACCTTGACCTCGAGCGGTTGGAGATGAGGGAGCGCCTGGTGGCCCAGGCAGAGTATGATGTCGCCGCGTGGGAAGCCCGAGTCCAAGAGGAGGTTGACCATCGTGTGGCGGAGGCTCGCTCGAATCTTGAGCGCGAGTTCGGAGGAAGGCTGGAGCTGACCAGGGCCGAAGCGGAGGGCAGGACCGCCGCCCTTAGGGCCAAGCTGAATGAAGCGACACGGTGTGCGGATGCCTTCGGGGCCGCCCTTGGCGCAGCGCAGACAGAGCTGGCCTCTTCCCGCGCTGAGGTGCTCCTTCTTCATCAGACGGTTGATGAGGCTGAGGCCGTTGCACGGCGGAACAAGGACGAGATACGTCAGCGGAAGACTTTGGAGCACGTGCATGGCCCTATGCTCCGCGCGCTCCGGGAAAGGGCTAATGCGGCCTTGGGCAACATCTGCGAGGCGGCTGTCGAGGAGACCCATGTGATTAACTATGCCGGCAACCTTCGGTTCTTCACAGACGTGGTAACGCAGCTGGAGACTTGGTCGGGCAGGGCCGACAGGCTTGTCGAGGAGAGGAGCCGTGCCCTGCTTGGATGTGCTTTCTCTCGCGTCTTCAGTTATCTTTAGGACAGGGACCCCCACTTTGATTCGACGCCGCCATCACACCGGTGCCCGTGGCCATCCGGGGCGATCTGGTGCAGTGGGTGGAAGACAACGTGGATGCCCTTGTTAGGGCCTTCACCACTGATGACGACGGCGTGGTCGTGGCTGCCGATGAAGGCGGTGTGGTGAACGATCCGGATGCTGATGACGGCAACGGCGTGGGCGATGGCGAGGCCAGCGACGCCAGTGATGACTCCGGAGGTGCCTCTGAAGATGCATTGGGAGATTTGTCTGATTGATCGCGCGTCTCCTCCGCTATTTATCCTGCGTGAAAACAGTCGGGCTTGGCCCTGAAGATTGTAAGAGCATTTTGGGAGGGGGAGCCCCTCGTGTAAAGGTTTGCGGTTTGTGTTCTTGTAGACATAACGCCGCATGCACGCTTATGCTAAGCCATTGACCCTACGATGGGACAGTTCACTTGTTTACCTTTGGCCCGGACGGGCCCCGAGCGATCCTGCGGGGGTCGCAGTGCCCCGAGTGTCTCCTGAGTCGACCTACCGATCCTGTGACGAGAACCTCGTGAGAGGGCGCAGTGACAGCAGTCCGGGCTGCATACGTGCCTGGCCTGGCCCGACTCACGAGGGGCTCGCGAGGGGAGGCAGCTGATGCTGACTGGACGCAAAGCAGCAACCAGAACGTGAGAGATTGCTCGAACGAGACTAAACACCCCTTCCCCGAACATACGCAAGTCTCAAGCTCAAATCCAACTTAAATTCAAACCGAGGAAACTCGACAACCAAGAGAAAGGCAAAAAAGCAAAAAAGCCGCGTCCGGCACCTAGTCTAGTCTTCGACGTCTTCTCACCAGCGCGGAGCTAAGTGCTGCCACTGGGCCTGGGCGGGAGCCCTCGAGGCCCAAGGGCGGCTCTCTGGAGACTCCGGGCCGTGTACAGCCCCACTCATTATTACGTGAGAGTGTCACGGGGCGGTGAGCTTCACAGGCACTGGGCCTTCTTCACAGGTACCGGCCTTGCTTCATATCGCCAGACGAGGGCCCCACCTTGCGCCACACTCTATTGCCACTGACGATGGCCGGAGACCGAGGACACCGCCGATGGGATAGAGCGTTCGCCAGCGGTTCCCCCGACAACCACGGGTCCTGTGCCGGGGGCAGGCCCTGAGGCACCTCCCCGGTAGAGGGCCTACCTCCTGTGGGCGCCTTGCTCCAAGCGCCGTGGGGGTGAGGCCGGATCCCGACCCCTCTCCGGCAGCCCCCAGTGCCCTCCTCGTGAGGGGTAGGAAGCTGCTGGATTGGGGCAGCCATCTGCCGCGGTGACCTGCACCTCCTGTGACCCATGGTTAGCATAAGCTTGCTCCTGAGGAATTAGCGGTACCCGATAGTTGCTGCCTCCAGCGCGATCGTCGAGGCTCTCCTGGGGTCCCCGAAAGAGCTCAGCTTCTGGCATCTCTTCCCCCCAGCCTGGGCCAAGGAACGGGCCATGGTCTTCTTCCAGTGCGCGCCCTTGATCTACCATGTGGGGCACATAAGCTTCCGGGGCCGCCGCCCCGAACGCTTCATTGTAGTGCCCCACGGGCCACGCAGTCCTGCTTGAAGTGCTGCCTTGGGGGTGGTAGCGTGGTGGTCCGCCGGGGCCATGGGCCACAGCGAATGCCCCTTCGCTGGTCGGAGGCGGAGCCGGCACTGCTGGTCGCCCGATGCTGATGGCCAGGTTAGCGCTGGGGAGGTCCTGGAACCCGCTCGGAGCTGCGTGGGCGCGAATGGGGCCTCCATAAGGTCCGCCTGGACACAGGGTGGCAGCTGGCGCGAAGGATGAGCCCGAGGCGGAGTCGGAGCTCTACCACCGCTCGATGCGCGTCGCGGCCGCCCTCCAAACAACTTTGCATCGCGATAGTTCTCGGGCCACCGTGAGCGCGTCCCTTGAATTCGCTTGCTCCCGTCTGGTGTATGGCGCCGTGGCTGCGGCGTGGCTTGAAGCCCTTGCTGCTGACCGCACCTGCTGCGGAGTGAGAGCAGCGGTGCTGCGCGTCGCCCGGCCATGCGCCGCGGAGGAGCGGGCTGTCTGGGCGCAAGGTTGAAATCGCCTGGCGGCAGCTCGGCTTGGCGGGCGAGCCACCTGGGGGTCGGGGTTGCCCGTCGGGGCGCCGGACATGATGATGATGACGCGGCAGAACGCGAGGCGGCGGGAGAAGGATTCCAGTGCACCCCAACCTGGCACACCAAATGTCGGATTGCGGGTTCCGGCAGACCCTTGAGGTTCGAACTCTGGGGTGTGCGCGGAGATCACCCCCTACCGGCTCACGTCTCGTCGCCTCGCAAGAGATCTAGACTACACGAAGAACAACACAAGGGACACAAGGTTTATACTGGTTCAGGCCACCATTGTGGTGTAATACACTACTCCAGTGTGTGGTGTGTGGATTGCCTCAGGGGCTGATGATGAACAATACAAGGGAAGAACTGCCTCGCGAGGGGAGGAGTTCTTGTGTTGGTATGGGTGGTTCTGGCTAGGGTTCGAATGGTTGATCCCCTCCCAATCTCTCTGTCTCTCCTCAATCTGTGCCCTCCTTCGAGGGTGGCTAGTCCTATTTATAGAGCAAGGCCCTGCTCCTCTTCCCAAATAATGAGCGGGAAGGGCGCCAACAATTGGCCATTTTGAAGGGGAACATCTAGTACACTTATCCTGACTAAAGTTGGTCTTCGGCTGCCAAAGGCTCTAACGATGACGCCGCCCTGGGTTCCATGATGACCTCCATCCTGCCGTTCTGCTGGTCTTGGTCTTGTTGCACCGAAGTGGTAATCTTTGCCTGATGCCTTGGCCTATGCTTGCCCCTTTGCACCGAAGGGGAAACAAGGACACTGCCCAGGCCGGCGCCCGCTTGGTGCCCGCCTGGCTTTGATCGTCATGGCTTGCGTCACGGGCACCTCGTGAGGTACCCCGCCTTGATCTCTCCGCCTCCTCGCGAGCCAGCCTGGTGAGGCTGTGCCTGAGGAAGCTTCCTATCATCCGCCCCGCGAGGCTTGGCCCCTCGCGAGGGTCTTGAGCTTGTGTTGACGAAGATGGGCTGTACTGGGCCACTCCTTGAGCCATGCCGCAGTCCGCAGGCACGCGAGTCTAGGTACCCCCGTTCCCAGAATGCCGACAGCCTCCTCTGTCACAGAGGAGGACATTGCGAAGCTCAGGTAGGCCAGATATTTGACCGCCGATGTCAAGCATAGGCTACCCGCCCCTGAGCAGATCATCCCCACTCCCGAACCCAACGAGAGTGTCGTATTTGTTTCTCACTTCCTCCAAGGATTGGGCTTGACTCTTGATCCCTTCGTGAGAGGGCTCATGTTCTACTACGGGCTAGATTTTCACGATCTAGCTCCGGATTCCATCCTCCACATCTCGTCGTTTATCGTCGTGTGTGAACACATCACCCCACACTTCGGCCTATGGCTCAAGACCTTCAATGTGAAGCCGAAGGTGATTGAGCGACGACACATGGAGTGCGGAGGCGCCGGGATAAGCAGAAACACCGATGTCCCATGGCCAGAAGGTTCCTTCCCGGAGGTGTCTGATCTGTGGCAACGGAGGTGGTTCTACGTCACCGCTCCCCGAGGCACAACGTGGGCGGCTGCCCCTGCCTTCCGCTCGGGTCCTCCGCCTCAACTGGCGTCGTGGATCAATGTGGGACTGGACTGGGGGCCTGCCAATGACGTACCGTCATTGCAGAGCCGTAATTGGGAGCTTCTTGAGAGGGATATCGATCTTGTTAGGATCATTCAGGTAATGCTGGTTCGGTGGATCCTACCATGCAAGTGTCGGCCTCTCCGGATGTGGGAGTTCAATCTGGAAGGTCCGCGAACCATTCAGCACTTCTTTGGCATGACGCTCGAAGGGATGTATAAGTTATTCTTCGGACCGCAAGTAAGGTGTCCGGACACCACTGAGGATGCGGGCCTGAGCTGCCACCGCCCAGATACCCAAGTAAGTCTCTATAACTGTACACTTTGCTTATGCTTAATACAATATCATTCTGAAAACTCATCCGCGGCTAGGATTGGCTCAATAAGGAGGATAGGATCAGGTGTCCGGCCCCACTTCCCGAAGGCTCGCCTAACCCTGCAATAACCAGGCTGCTTAGATGCGCATTAAGCCAAGTGGCCTCGAGGAAAGGGGAAGAGAAGAATAGAGAAGCCGAAATCCACACATTGCACACCCAAACCGGGGGAATTACTGTCTCCATGAAGGAGGATAATTGGGGAGGTTTTTCCAAGGTTCCCTCCCCTCGCGGGAAAAAAAGGGCTGCCTACGAAGATTTGGAGACGGGGGTGCCTAAGCAAGGGAAGAAAGCTTCACCAGGGTCCCTGCCCCGAAGGGCGTCCTCACCGCATCGGGCCTGCAAACGGGCCAGCACTCCACCGAGCTGTAAGTTAATAATAAACAAGAAGCTATTGCTTTTTCCTCCGAGAACAGTAACCGGGATCTGTTTTTTGCAGTCCGGCTAGTAGCTCGTCTCAACAGGGTTCGTCTTCGGGGGATCTTCTTCCGGAGATGATGGAGAGTGAAACCCCACCTGCCTCTCCGCCACATGGAGGAGTCCAGATCCGCTAAGGCCGGAAGCCGATACTTCGGCCGCCCCGAGTCTGACGTGTTCGGCTCCCATGGAGGGCGATGAGAAAGGTCCGGAACAGTCCGGTGCCTGACCGAACACGCTGACGGGCCTCCTGGAGCAAGCTGCTCTCTCAGAGGGTCACCGTACGCTAATGGCTACGGTCTTGGAGAAGATTTCATCCGCCACAAGCGGGTTAAATGAAGCTTTTGGAAGTTTGCTCAAAGGCTTCGAGGTACGCGATAAAATACGTAATTTTTTATTGTTCCGCACGCGCTAGGTGTGCTCCGTATAGATAGTAGCATGGTTCATTATGTGACAGCAGTATGCATGATAGCTTGCTTATCAATTGTTCGCTCCAAATTATCTGATTTGTGTGAATGGTTACATTAGTGTAGAATATATCCAATGCCAATGTTCTTTTTTAGCTCTGCATTGTTCTTGTAAGTACATGCTGTCATTTATCAGTGTACTTATAATGAGAGGTAGTTGTTCATGTACCATCACTCTGCAGCTTATTTTCCTTTGCCCTCCATTTTCTACACATCAGATCTATATTTACTCTTACCATAAGGTTGGTACTGAAGAAGTTTAGTTGTGCATTGCTCTTGGCTGTACCTTTTGCTGTGTCATTTGCACTTACATTTATAGCTACTTGGTTATGTAGCATCACTCTTCATCTTATCTTAAATATTCTCCATTTTTTGTATATTATCACATCTATATTTACTCTTAACAAAATGTAGAATAAAGGCAATGCTTATGAAGAAGATTCTGTGGTAAACTTCTTGAATTCCCCCCCCCCCATCAGCATGGACAAGGCCTTTATAGAGCCTCTCTTCACCAATAATGTAAGTTTGTCCTTCTCAAGATTTCAAACTTTGTTGTATATATTTGGTTAGGCATATTTGCAACAGCTATTTATTTTTGGTGTTTGCATCAAATTGCATGTTTAAAGTTTATTATGTATTTCATAAACAAAAGTTTGTCCTTCTCAATTTAAGTTTTCAGGTTGTACAACCAAGTTCCTTCTTCATACCATGTAAATTAAACTATCTGAGCAAGTGATCTTCTTTTGCCTTTGCATGTATGCTTCATTCTTCATCCGTAATCCGATTGGTGTGGTTAACCTACCCACTACTGACACAATGTCATATTCGCAATGTCTTAACTATGAACAATGTCATATCATTCTACTATTATTTAAACCATCTTTTTATTTGCCAATCTGAAATGGGATAAATTGACAAAGACACTAACCATTGATACTTATGAGTTCTTGATACGTAATCCGGTGGTGTCGTCAAGCTGCCAACTCCTTCACAATGTCATTTCCTGCCATGTCTTGACTGAACAATACTATATTGTGTTAATGCAATTTTAAACTATGTCACTTTATTCGTTAGTAAGAAATGTGATGAATTATCAAGACGATACTTTTATGTGAAAAACTGTCATATATGCGCTTGTTTATCTTTGAGTGAGGAAGATATAAGTGTTGAACAAGCGCACTCTCATCATCTTGCTCATTTGCTTGCTGCTGACTCCCTAGCGAGGCTAACCTTTCTTGAACTCTATTGAAGTGTTGTCGGTTTTGTATATTATTTTGTCGGCGTGTTTATTTGCCTTTGGTGGCGATCTTTGATGCCAGTGTATGTAATCGATGTGCGCTTGTGCTTTATTATCATAGTGGCGGACTTTGATGCCCGATGGATGTAATATGCCGTAATTTCTTTATTGTATAGTCTAGGTTTTTCTTATTCATGATGCTGCGGTTATTTTTTGTATATATATCTGTCTTCGCGATAAACCAGCCAAACCGTAAAATTACGGTACATAATCGAACCGTCATGCAAGCACAATGTAGGTTGGGCAAACGCGTGCGAACGAGCTCACGGGCGGCGGCGGCCGAAATGGACTGACCCATGATTGTGCGAATCAAATCATGGGCTTTTAACAGGCCAAAATTGTCTCGGTCCTTGTTTGGCCCAATCAGATATCGGCTGCGAGCAGGTCAGATGCAAATCGGGCCGTAGTTAGGCCCAACTATATGATGGGCTTTTAATAGGCCGAAATTAATATAGGGCTGAAATGTTAAATGGCCCCTTAACAGGCCGAAACTAATATCAGGCTGAATTACTAAGTGGGCCTTTAGCAAGTGGGCCCAAAAGCATAGTGTCCAGTTGATGGGCGAATCGATATGGGCCATAATTGAGCCCAAAGCCTCTTAAAGGGCGGACTGATCGGGCCATAATTTGGCCCGAGCGTGGTAGGCTTTAACGGGCGGATCTCATATGGGCCATTATTAGGCCGGAGCGTGGCGAGCCATTAATGGACCGGATCAAATATGGGCGGCATTTGGCCCAAAACATGGCGACTAGTTAATGGGCGGCTACTAGGGTCCTCAAAATCTTGTGGGCCTCTGTTTGGGCCGCCCATTAATGTCGGCGAAATCTGGTGGGCCTTTAGTTGGGCCGTCCCATTATGACCCGCAAGAATCTTGTGGGCCTTTACTGGCCAGCCCATTATGGCACTAAAAATCTTGTGGGCCTTTACTTGGGTCGCCCATTATGGCCCATAAAGTCTTGTGGGCCTTTAGTGGGCCAGCCCATTATGGTCATAAAATTTCGTGGGCCTTTAGTTGGGCGGCCCATTATGGTCATAAAATCTTGTGGGCCTTTAGTTGGGCGGCCCATTTAAACTTGATGGGCGGTCCGCGTGTCGACATATCATAGGCGCGTCTCGCCCATTGGATGAGTGACACACTGTGCCAGCGTAGCGGACGACCGTGTCTCCTCCGGCCAATGTTGATTTTACATGGAAAATCCCCATTGGTCGGGTACATTAACGGGTTATCGGATCCAAAACCCGACCCGATAAGCGTAACGGTGTTCCGTTATGGTGGATGCCGCGTGTCGGTCACCCTTGACGAAAAGCACTTACGTGACGCGCGATTTATCATCA
This sequence comes from Aegilops speltoides, assembly GCA_021437245.1. Taxonomy (NCBI): domain Eukaryota; kingdom Viridiplantae; phylum Streptophyta; class Magnoliopsida; order Poales; family Poaceae; genus Aegilops; species Aegilops speltoides. Next base: position 348,998,525 of record CM038141.1, on the reverse strand, counting down.
TGGAAGTGGACACTTCGTGATGATAATTTTGGTAATGTCATGGAACACTTCTACGACAGCACAGGTATGACTATCTTGATTCTGTCATAAATTTGTCATGGATGTACATGCATGACAAAAAAGTGACCTACTGTGACAAACATGTATCATCACGGAAGTGTGTGTTTTTGTACTGAGACTTGCAAGATAGGATCAAGAACTCACATATATTCATGAAAACATAATAGGTTCAGATATGAAATCATGGCACTCGGGCCCTAGTGACAAGCATTAAGCATAACAAAGTCATAGCAACGTCAATCTCAGAATATAGTGGATACTAGGGATCAAACCCTAACAAAACTAACTCGATTACATGGTAAATCTCATCCAACCCATCACTGTCCAGCAAGCCTACGCATGGCGGTGAGCATCATGAAATTGGTGATCGAGGATGGTTGATGATGACGACGACGGTGAATCCCCCTCTCCGGAGCCCCAAACGGACTCCAGATCAGCCCTCCTGAGAGAGATTAGGGCTTCGCGGCGGCTCCGTATCGTAAAACGTGACGAAACTTTCTCTCTGATTTTTTTCTCCGTGAAATGGAATATATAGAGTTGGAGTTGAGGTCAGTGGAGCATCAGGGGGCCCACGAGACAGGGGGGCGCGCCCATGGGGAGGGGGCGCGCCCCTCACCCTCGTGGACAAGGTGTGGGCCCCCTGGCCTTGATTCTTTCGCCAATATTTTTTATATTTTCAAAAAGTTATCTCCATGGACTTTCAGGTCATTCCGAGAACTTTTGTTTTCTCACAATAAACAACACCATGGCAGTTCTGCTGAAAACAGCGTTAGTCCGGGTTAGTTTCATTCAAATCATGCAAGTTAGAGTCCAAAACAAGGGCAAAAGTGTTTGGAAAAGTAGATACGTTGGAGACGTATCAGGATCCATGTATGAGAACAATGTGTGGACTTTGGTGGACTTGCCCGATGATCGGCAAGCCATAGAAAAAAATGGATCTTCAAGAAGAAGACCAACGCTGATGGTAATGTTACTGTTTACAATGCTCGACTTGTTGCGAAAGGTTTTTGACAAGTTCAAGGAGTTGACTATGATGATATTTTCTCACCCGTACCGATGCTTAAATCTGTCCGAATCATGTTAGCAATGGCCGCATTTATGATTATGAAATTTGGCAGATGGATGTCAAAACTGCATTCCTGAATGGATTTCTGGAAGAAGAGTTGTATATGATGCAACCAGAAGGTTTTGTCGATCCAAAGGGTGCTAACAAAGTGTGCAAGCTCCATCAATCCATTTATGGACTTGTGCAAGCCTCTCGGAGTTGGAATAAATGCTTTGATAGTGTGATCAAAGCATATGATTTTATACAGACTTTTGGAGAAGCCTGTATTTACAAGAAAGTGAGTGGGAGCTCTGTAGCATTTCTAATTTTATATGTGGATGAAATATTGTTGATTAAAAATGATATAGAATTTCTAGATAGCATAAAGGGATACCTGAATAAGAGTTTTTTCCATGAAAGACCTCGGAGAAGCTGCTTACATATTGGGCATCAAGATCTATAGAGATAAATCAAGACGCTTAAGTGGACTTTCACAAAGCTCATACCTTGATAAAGTTTTGAAGAAGTTCAAAATGGATCAGTCAAAGAAAGGGTTCTTGCCTGTGTTACAAGGTGTGAAGTTGAGTCAGACTCAATGCCTGACCACTTCAGAAGATAGAGAGAAAATGAAAGTCATTCCCTATGCTTCAGCCATAGGTTCTATCATGTATGCAATGCCTGATGTCTGCCTTGCTATAAGCATAGAAGGGAGGTAGCAAAGTAATCCTGGAGTGGAGCACTAGACAGCGGTCAAGAACATCCTGAAATACATGAAAAGGACTAAGGATATGTTTCTCATTTATGGAGGTGACAAAGAGCTCGTCGTAGACGGTTACATTGATGCAAGCTTTGACACTGATCTGGATGACTCTAAGTCACAATCTGGATACATATTTTTATTGAATGGAGGAGTTGTCAGTTGGTGCAGTTCCAAGCAGAGCATCGTGGCGGGATCTACGTGTGAAGCGGAGTACATTGCTGCTTCAGAAGCAGCAAATGAAGGAGTCTTGATTAAGGAGTTCATATCTGGTCTAGGTGTCATACCTTGTGCATCGGGTCCAATGAAAATATTTTGTGACAATACTGGTGCAATTGCCTTGGCAAAGGAATCTAGATTTTACAAGAGAACCAAGCACATCAAGAGACGCTTCAATTCCATCCATCATCAAGTGTCAAAGGGGGACATAGAGATTTCCAAGATACATACGGATCTGAATGTTGCAGACCCGTTGACTAAGCCTCTTCCATGAGCAAAACATGATCAGCACCAAAACTCCATGGGTGTTAGAATCATTACTTTGTAATCTAGATTATTCACTCTAGTGCAAGTGGGAGATTGAAGGAAATATTCCCTAGAGGCAATAATAAAGTTATTATTTATTTCATGATAAATGTTTATGATTCATGCTAGAATTGTATTAACAGGAAACTTAGTACATGTGTGAATACATAGACAAAACATATTGTCCCTAGTATGCCTCTACTTTACTAGCTCGTTAATCAAAGATGGTTATGTTTCCTAACCATAGACATGTGTTGTCATTTGATGAACGGGATCACATCATTAGGAGAATGATGTGATGGACATGACCCATCCGTTTAGCTTAGCATTATGATTATTCTGGTTTCATTACTCTGCTTTCTTCATGACTTATACATGTTCCTCAGACTATGAGATTATGCAACTCCCGAATACCAGAGGAACACCTTGTGTGCTATCAAATTTCACAACATAAAAGGGTGATTATAAAGATGCTCTACAGGTGTCTCCGAAGGTGTTTGTTGGGTTGGCATAGATCAAGATTAGGATTTTTCACTCCGTGTTTCGGAGAGGTATCTCTGGGTTCTCTCGGTAATACTCATCACTATAAGCCTTTCAAGCATTGTAACTAATGAGTTAGTTGCGGGATGAAGTATTACAAAATGAGTAAAGAGTCTTTCCGGTAATAAGATTGAACTAGGTATGATGATACCGACGAACGAATCACAGGCAAGTGACATACCGATGACAAAGGGAACAACGGATGTTGTTATGCGGTTTGACCGATAAAGATCTTCGTAGAATATGTAGGAGCCAATATGAGCATCTAGGTTCTGCTATTGGTTATTGACAAGAGATGTGTCTCGGTCATGTCTACATAGTTCTCGAACCTGTACGGTGAGCACGCTTAACGTCCGATGACGATATGTATTATGAATTATGTGTTTTTGATTACCAAAGTTTGTTCGGAGTCCTGGATGAGATCATGGACATGACGAGGAGTCTAGAAATGGTAGAGACATAAAGATTGATATATTGGACCATGTTATTCGGACACCGAAAGAGTTCCGGGAAGTTTCGGGTAAAACCGGAGTGCCGAGGGGTTACCGGACCCCCCCCCCCCCGGGGGGAACTAATGGGCC